>LBNU01017546.1:125666-148357 GCA_014162995.1 Artemisia annua
TAAAAAAAAAAAAAAAAAAAAAAAAAAAAAAAAAAAAAAAAAAAAAAAAAAAAAAAAAAAAAAAACTTCATACAATTAATATAATTTTCTTTTTATCTTGTATACATGGTTTTTTAACAGAGCCGTACAACGAACCATTTTCCCAAACGGTTCCCGATTTTTGGTGGTTTTGTCCGGTCCAACCGGCTTCCATAATATTATCATCAATCGTCACGAAGAACATATAATCAAATACATTACTCGTATCCTGCCGCCGCAACGCGTGAGTACCTGGGTTACCTGCTATAATGTAAATATGTAATGTGTTTAAAAGTCAAATGCATTAGACATGTGACGCGTGGATATATGACGTCAGATAAGGGCCAGTTCAAAAACTCTTTTATAAATTTATTAAATCGACAAATAGAGTATTATCAACTCAGTAGTGCATGTCATCAACCTCATTGAAATGGAGACTCGTGTCACATTCTGAGTGCACGCTTTTGTCTTCTTTAAACGCGTGTCATGTCTCAACAATATAAAACCGCATGTTGATCTCCTCTCTAGTTAACCTGCAGCTCAAACTTACTCTTCACATCTCGGTCATAACATTCTTGAAGCTTACAAACTCACATTACTCTATAAGGTACGTGCATATCATGTTTTAACGTATATAACATATTTGAGTGTAAACTTTTTGTGATATAGTTTTAAGAGCTTGAACATATACTCCCTCCGTCCCACGTCCCAAATTATATGTCACACTTTCATATTTCATAGAAATATACTTTAAGAAAAGTGGGCCGCTTTCAATATTAACCGATAAAATTTCATTCTCACCTAGAAACATTTTGAGTGATTGAAATTAAAAGTTAGACATTAATTTTGGGACAACAAAAATAGCAAAGTGGACTTATATTTTGGGACGGAGGGAGTAGATCGAAAGGGTTATATTGATAAGACTCTGCTAGTCGTGCTTATTATTAGAGATCCACATGAAATATTTTAGGTTTTTCGAGTTCGGGTTACTCGACTAGACTTTTAGGTCGAACTCAAGTATACTCTCGGCTAGAAACAAGTGATTTTACGTTTTTCGCCTTCTTGTATAGTATGCTAAGTCCCGGTGGCGGAGACATGAGGGAAGCGAAACAAATTGTAGTATAAAATTTCAAAAATATCAGGCTATTTTTTTAATTCCCCTCTCCGCGAACCGATTTATAGTGTAGTTCTAGAAAATGACAGGGCCGATTTTTAGTGTAGTTTCTAAAAAATCAAAGTTTGTCTATCGACCATAACTTTTGGTTCCTCCCCGATGCTAACCCGTCCTATGTTGTGATCAAGTTGAGCTGAGCTCAAAGTTAAGGAGCCAATTGATACTAATCTTAATTTAACATCATGATATGTTTTAACAAACTAGCAGACAATTTTCAGTTAATTGATCTAAAAAACTGATGTTTTCCATCGAATTGTTTCTTAGCGATCATAAGAAAGTATGATAAAGTTGTAAAAAAGAATAATTTAGATAACTCTTCATGTTATTTCTATAGGTACAATTGACATGTAACCAACACGAACCATATTTGATTAACCCGAGCCTAGTTTTATATATATCGTTGGGATGGAAGATCCGGACTCCGATGAATGGGAAATTCAAGAATATCCATCTTTAAAAGAAGGCGATGAACCTAGTACGGTTAAATGGATTTTGAACAAGGGATGTAGGATTGGGAAGAAGATAGTAATAACTGGTATTGCCATCACATGTGCACCAATAGTTCTTCCACCACTTGTAGTTTTTTCGGCTATGGGAGTTGCGTTTTCCGTCCCTTTTGGCCTTGTATATGCGAGTTATGCTTGTACCAATAAGCTCATGAGGACATTACTGCCCATCCCACCGTCACCCCTTATGCTAGAATACTATGGTGATGATTATGATCAAGAAAAAGAGGATGAGGTTGAGTGTAGGTTTGAGTTAGATGATGGTGCTGGTGATTATAGGATATTAGATATAAACAAAAAAGGTTATTATACCAACAAAGAGGAAAAGGTGTTGGACGATGAAGGTACGGAGGATTTAAACCAAGGGGTTGATATGGTGTTTGAGTTAGACGATAATTACATGCGACAAGGGGAAGCTTTAGTTGTGGATGTGGATAAAAAAAGTTACAACAGTAGTGAATATGAAGGTAACGAGCTTGGAAAAGAAAACGTGATGCAAGAGGATGAAGAAGAAAGGATTAGTGATGGGTATGGTAACGAAGTCAAAGCTTTAGTATCGCATGTAGACGAGGACGTTAAAGAAAAAGGTTACTATTCTGACGAAGAGAAAATTGAAAGTGAAGGGACTGATGATAAACTTAGACCGGGAAAGGTGGACAATGAGCGTATGGAAGATATAAATCAAGGGGCTGATGTTGTGTTAGAGCTAGATGATGGTGGTAATGATACAAGGGAGCTAAGGGAAGCTGTAGTTGTCAATGTGGATGAAAATTTCGACGAAAAAAGTTACTATACTAATGAAAATGATAATGAGAGAGAAATGGAAGTTCTTGTTCATCTAATGGAGAATGCTGTTAGAGAGGAAGAAAGGGAGCAAATGGAGGATATAAAGCAAGGAGTGGAGATGAGACTCGGGTTGGACATGGCTCCTGATGAGTGTAAGCAGACAGAGGAAGGGACAATCACAAGCATTGATGGAGGTGTCGATGATAAAGGGTATGAGCAAGATGTTGGAGAGTCCCTAGAGGGAGATGTTGATAGTTTAGAGGAAGAACAGAAAGGGAATGAACTGTTGATAGAGTCTCATTTGGATGAAAATAGAAGTAATGCACCGGTAGTAACATCATATGATAAGGGAAAGGAAGGAAGTGGTGTAGTAAAGGGCGATTATAGTATTGATGAAACTGCTTCAAATGTAATTTTGGAAGAAGTTACAGATGATGAGACAGCAGACCCGGTTACAGTTAAAGAGATCGAGACTCAGAAAATAGTTGAGGATGAAAGTAAGAATGAAGAGCCTGTTGGTGAGATGCGCCATATTGTGGTTTTAGCTAGCGGAAATGCGGATAATAATTTCAATGCAAGAGAAGTGGAAGAAATAGATCTGGTGGCAAGAGAAGTGCGTGGAGATGCTAAGAAACATGAAAGAGACACAAAGTCTGATGAAGAAGTAATAAGAGAAAGTATGGGAACTCAAGAGAAACTAATTAGTGACATGTCCAATGGCCCAACCGAGGATGCCATATTGGAAACGAAGAAAGAGCATTTGACTAATCTCAATGCAGATGCGAGGGAAATTGGTGATGAGAGTGGATTGGATTTGTTTGATGACAACAACACAAGCATATATTTTGAGATCCTTGAAGGTTAGTTACTTATGCTTCAGTCTGTCAACTAAAATAATTAGAATTGTGGAGTCCATGGTTGCGACATAGTGATGTATTTCTAGTGTACATAAGTTCAATATTATTGCACATTTCAAGGTGCTAACAGTTTTGTACAATTATAAGTGTGAAATTTCTTATGTCTATATATCTGAACTTCTTTTACACATGTGAACAAGCATAAGAAGTTAACGTATTGCATACCTTTTGAACAACTTGACTGATCCGTTTTAATACATTTGTAGCTGGTGATGAGGCAAAGAAGAACACTTTTAATGACGATGTGGATTTCATGGCGATTCCTGCTTTTAGACAGCCATTACTGGAAACAGATAAAGCACAATCCGCCTCTAAAGTGTATACGAAAATGTCATCTAGAGAGGTCAGTTCCCATATTTCTCAAAGTAGAAATCAGTGTTAACAATAGAAGATATCTTTGCTCCACACATGGTCCTCATTTAGGGCAATTGTACCAAGATTTTAAAAAACTGAATCTCTATTTTTACCCTAATTCAATGAGCATTATAGATGCGTCATTTTACCTTACGAAGTCTCAAAAATGTCGTGAAATCGCAGTTTATAAAGTGTTGTATAGAAATAGCCAGAACTAAGAAGTTGCAAAGTTGATCTTAATTACTTAGACATGGGTATCAATATCTTTCTTTAGAAACTAGATAACCCCAAAGGCCACGTGTAGATAATTGCTAGAACCTGGGGAACAATTGGGTAGAGAGAATATACAGTAATATTAAGGAGACGAGCAAAACGAGTTAAGCGAGTTCAAATGTCCTAAGTTGCATGAATTGTACTAAAACAGCCTGCAATATTATAAATAAGCTACCAAATATGTTTCATTAGTCTTGTATTGATGAAGGATAAAGGACCTAATTTGCTTTAGTTTTGATCCATGCTTAATGTGTTCACTGTACTGTGCATGTGTCCGTGTCTATGTATTGCAGGACATTTTAGATGACGAAAAGATTTGGGAGAAACTTGGGGCAATGAGGGCGATAGTGGGATACAAAGCACCGAGTCAACCAACGTGTATACGGGAACTAAAGGCTCTTTATGTGTTCACTGGGGTCGAGCCACCAGCATCGTACAAAGGTGATTCGGATCTGGATGAAGTAAATGCCAAGCTCAAGTTCCTCATGTCGATCGTTGGGGTGAAATAAAGGGTTTAATAAATTAGCCCAAGAATAATTCGACAATTGTTACTCTTTGTACAGTGTTTATTCATGTTGCTTTTATTTAGAACTTTGCTAAAACTTGATGACCAGTTTGTTCTAGAAAACGTCTGTGTTTGCATTTTCCAAAGTTATATTACACATTTGAACTTCTTTGTGCTGAAAAACTTGTTTACTTATAGGTTTGTTGTAATATATCCATGATAAGCCATAAATTCTTTTGGGGGGGAGGGGGGAAGCTCTTCCATCCCTAAACCCGATTAAATAAGCTAGCCCCAAACCCACCCCGAAACCCGTCAGGGTAACCCATCGGGGAAGGGTTTTCCCCCAAACCCGCCCCTAACCTGCCGGGTTTTTGGGTTTCCCCCTACTGGTGTACCGGCGACATCAGCGACACAACGGAAAGCGACGGCGTGGCAAACTGATTCATCATGTATCCTTCAAACGAGATAAAAAGATCTGTAAAAAAACCCTTCAAATAAAAAAAACCCAAATCGATTTTAAATGATTCAGATTCCATTGGGTTTTTGTTATTTGTGCTTGGATATGTGTTATGGGTGGTGCGGTGGCTAGGCGTTTCGATGGTGGTGACGGCTAGGCGTTTCGATGGTGGTAACGGCTACTAGGGCTCCAAGAATATACCAGATCTGATTTTACTTGTGGTATAGCCGGAGTGTATGGCCACTGGAATGAACCACATGGTGAGTGTATGGCTGGTATATAAAAAAATGGAGAAGTGTATGGCGAGGGAGAGATGGGAGGGATGAGAGTCTGGTCATGTTTATGGTTATGTTTATTAGGGATTAAAAGGTATTTAGGGTTAGATGTGTAAAATACCTAAAACACCCTTTTTGCTATTTAATTAATTTTCAGTTTTTTTGCCAACTAAATTCCCCTTGGTCTAATTCTATTGGTTGTTTAAAGTATCTTATTTTATCAACTTTAAGGTTGATCTTATATGATCTCAACTCTATATAGGGTAAGGTTAATTTAAGATCAAGCTTAAAATTCTAAAAGTAAGACCCAATATGAACCGTTAGATCATTGTATTTGTGTTTAATGAGATTAACATTAAATGAGTAACATTATGTTAATTAAATAGGGTTCTAAGGGTATTTTGGAGAATTCAAATCTAAATTTTAGACAATCTTTTTCAAAATTTCAGTTATTTTTTTATACAAAAATCTGGTTCATGTTTTTTTTTTCTTTTTTTTTGATACATCGAGTACACAACTTCAAAAAATAACTGGCNAAAAAAAAAAAAAAAAAAACACAATTGTTGTTGTCGACAAAATGAAAATCAAAGGGGGAGATTACATTCCAGATGGTCCTGGCAGCGTTGAGGTAAAACATCCTCAACTATATAATAAACAAATTAATAAAATTAAACCTAGTATTAATGTTTGGTTTTTGTATACAGATAATACCTGATGAACCAGATGATTTATGGCTTGCGTATAATTTGATTTTGCCTGGTGATACTGTTATGGCTGATACTAAAAGGTTCTTGAATATTATTATCGTTTGTTTTGTTATTACTACATAGTTTATTTATTTGTTAGACTAGGTGCGCCAACTCACTGTCGCATCGACTTCTCAAACACCACCAACTTTATCACCGAAACATACCCCACTTAAATACAAACGTACCCTTATACAAACTTGATATTGCGGACGGTTACATCCTTTAGATAGACTAGCGTAGTGCCTTGATCCGCAAAACAGTTGTGATGAAGAATAATGTTTATGCCGATTTTTGATTTTTTGATTTTTTGAATTTTTTTTTTCGTGCGTATATTTGTGGATGTGGAAGTGAAAAAAATTATAAGAGTGTGTATATGTGTTTGGAAGAAACTGTGGGAGCCGTGATTGAATTGCCCAATTTAAATGCTTAATATATTGTTATCGATTATAGATACAGAGTAAGATACTACATATAGATTTTTATTTTTTTTTATTTTTTTTTATTTTTTTTATTATTTTTTTTTTTGCTTGTGCTTTGCATATTTGATTTTGTGCTACTTTGAACTAAGGAGTAAACTTTACTATGCGCAAAATTTAGAAGAAAATTATGTAGTATGTAACTCTCTGGTTTTTATTTGTTAATTACGGTTTTCATTTATGGTATATTAGTTTTAGTTCTAGTAAGGTCTTCTCACATGTATCATTGTAAATATATAATCCCATATATGTATATTTAACGTGAGATGAACCCATGACATTAATCCCTTGTTTAAGCTCAATCAACACCAAAGTCGAAATAATCTTAGTTAATTAGTGTTAACGTAGATACATGCATCAAAAGAAAATCTTGCAAGTAGACTCAACAAGTGGTATCAAGAGCTAAGGTTGGGTGTGTGTATAATTATTTATCGTATGCTCTGTGGTTGCCACTAATTAGTGGACCCTCCACATCAAAAGATAAGTAAGATTATACTCACTCAAAAGGTGTTCGTTACTATTCTTCGCAAATAGTAATTTGTCGAAAAGTAGATTGTGACTGTAGCAATGGCGGCGAAATTTGAAATCAAAAAATTCAATGGGAATAATTTCTCGTTGTGGAAATTAAAGATGAAGGCTATCCTTAGAAAGGATAAATGTTTAGCGGCCATTGACGAAAGGCCAGCTGAGGTCACGGATGACAAATGGGACGAGATTGATGGAAATGCTATTGCAAATCTTCATCTGGCATTAGCAGTTGGAGTTTTGTCAAGCATAGAGGAAAAGAAGACTGCAAAGGAGATTTGGGATCATCTTGCTCGATTGTACGAAGCAAGATCGCTCCACAATAAAATATTTCTTAAGAGGAAACTTTATGCTCTTCGCATGATGGAATCTACTTCAGTGACTGAGCACATTAATAACCTGAATACTTTATTTTATCAGCTCATGTCTTTGAGTTGTAAAATAGAGCCACAGGAACGTGCTGAAATTCTACTTCAAAGTTTACCTGACTTATATGACCAACTCATAATCAACTTAACCAGTAATGTTCTTTCGGACTATCTAGTCTTCGATGATGTTGCAGCCGCTATTCTGGAAGAAGAAAATAGGCGTAACAATAGGGAGGACAGGCCGGTTCAAGACAGGTGGAGGCGTTGGTGATAACGAGAGAGAGGTCAATGGAACCTGGCTCCAGTGGGAGTCACAATCATGGTAAATCTAAAATAGGAAAGAAGAAGAATTTTAAATGCTTCAAATGTGGCAAGCCGGGTCACATGAGGAAAGATTGTAGGAGTTTAAGCAACTCTAATCCTCAAGGAAATGTCGCTAGCACTTTAGAAGATGGTAACGCTCTGTGTTGTGAAGCAGCGGTTGCAAATGAAGGCAGGACGAGATTTGCAGATGTATGGCTGTTCGATACGGGAGCAACTTTTCATATGACCGCAAGAAGAGAATGGTTTCATCAATATAAACCTATCTCTGGAGGCGGATCTGTGTACAGTTGCATGATGGTACAGTTCGTACTATTCGGGATGTGCAACACGTGGAGGGCCTGAAAAATAATTTATTGTCTTTAGGGCAATTTGATGATCTTGGTTGTAAGGTTGAAATAGAAAACAAGATCATGAAACTTATAAAAGGCGCGCTTGTACTTATGAAAGGAGAAAAGGTAGCTGCGAACTTATACCAACTGAAGGGAGAGATAGTTGAGTCGGCGGAAGCATCTGTTGCTTCACATAGTCCAAGTCATAGAGCTGAAGCTTGGACATATGTCAGAACAAGGAATGAAGATTCTTGTTGAAAGGAAGTTAATTCCTGGCCTCACAAAGCTTTCTTTACCTTTCTGTGAGCATTGTGTTATCAGCAAGCAGCATCGCCTAAAATTCAAGACATCAAATTCTAGAAGTATCTCTGTTCTAGAATTGGTTCACTCTGATGTATGGCAGGCACCGGTTCTATCCCTGGGAGGAGCAAAGTATTTTGTATCCTTCATTGATGACTATTCCAGGAGATGTTGGGTGTACCCAATCAAGAAGAAGTCTGATGTGTTTGAAGTTTTCAAAGTTTACAAAGCGCGGGTTGAACTTGATTCTGGAAAGAAAATCAAGTGTTTGAGGACAGATAATGGAGGTGAATACACTGGTGATGAATTTGATACCTTTTGCAGGCAAGAAGGAATCAAAAGGCAGTTCACGACAGCATACACTCCTCAACAGAACGGAGTGGCAGAGCGGATGAACAGAACCTTGTTAGAAAGAGCAAGAGCAATGTTGGCAACTGCAGGCTTGGAAAAATCGTTCTGGGCAGAAGCAGTTAATACCGCCTGTTATGTGATAAATCGGTCACCTTCAACTGCAGTTGAGTTGAAGACACCGATGGAGATGTGGACGGGAAAGCCGGTCAACTATTCAGACCTTCATATATTCGGAAGTCCTGTGTACGTGATGTACAATTCTCAAGAAACTACAAAGCTGGATCCGAAATCCAGAAAATGTTTGTTCTTGGGGTTTGCTGACGGAGTAAAGGAGTATCGCTTGTGGGACCCCACTGCCCACAAAGTAGTCGTCAGCAGAGATGTTGTCTTTATGGAAGACAAAGTTCAAGAGAATGAAGAAGGTAATAGCACTACAAGTGAAACTACATCAATACAGGTGGAAAAGCAGTTTCGGTCGAGTGAGTCTTCTGAAGTCGTACCACATCACGAGGTGAATAAGACAACTGAGTCTCAAGCTCCAACGACTCGTACTCTTAATCGTGAAAGAAAACGTCCGGTGTGGCACTCGGATTATGTTATGGAGGGCAACGTTGCATATTGTCTTCTCACAGAGGAAGGAGAGCCATCAACTCTTCAAGAAGCACTGAATAATATGCTTCATTCTGGATGGAAGCAATGCAAGAAGAAATTGAAGCTCTTTATAAGAATAAAACGTGGGAACTGATGCCACTACCAGCAGGTAGAAAACCCATTGGTAACAAATGGGTGTACAAGATGTTTTGAGGGTAACGGTTTTGATTCTGGTTCATTTGATTACCACGGTTGGGCACATTCTGGTTTTGAGGGTTGTTATTAAAACCGGGTGGTGGTCCAATGAAGTTGGTTGAACGGTAGCTGAGAAGATTTCAGTCTCCTTGGGGTTGGTATCCGTTACCACCCGCATTTGCAGCGTACACATTCTCTTGAGTGTAAGTACCCGTTGCTGGACAATCATAATAAGAGTGTGGACCTCCATACATTTCACAACTCTGATTAATAGCATTGATTTGACGATTGTTGTTGAAATTTGGATTAGTTTGCAAAAGATTGACAACCGTATCAAATTTTTTGTTAAGAGCGGCTATTTCCGGATTAGAAGACGTGGTGGATCTTATTGACTCTCTTTCAGCTGTAGAATCCCAATAGTTGTGGTGAGCAGTCATATTTTCAATGAGATCCCAACATTCTTCCGGCCGTCTTTTCATGAACGTTCCTCCAGCAGCTTCATTAATCGTGTCACGATGTCGTAAGGTCAGCCCATTATAAAACGTATCAATGATTGTGACGAGTAACATGTTGTGATTCGGACATCGATCAATAGCAAGCTTATATCGTTCCCAAGCTTCGAACAAGGTTTCATCGGGACGTTGACGGAAATTGCATATGTCATTCCTTAGCTTTGTCACCATCGACGGTGGAAAGTATTTGGCTAAGAATCTTGAAACCATTTCATCGAAAGTGTGAATTGAATTCTTTGGGAGTCGGTCAAACCAATTGGTAGCATGGAGAGTTAATGAATATGGGAAAAGGTAGAGGCGAAGAGAATCATCGGTTACACCATTTTGTTTCATACTTTGAGTGACGGTTATGAATTTATCAAGATGTTTGTTTGCGTCCTCATCGGGTAAACCGTGAAATTGGCAGAAGTTTTGGACTTGTTGGATCATATGGTGTTTGAGTCCAAAATCTGCTGTGTCAATTCCCAAAGGTGCAATCGGGCTACCTCGTCCATACATGGTCGGTGTACACAACTCTTCCATCGTTCGAAGATCTGGAGGAGGTTGAGGCCCCACCGGAGGTTCCTCATTTTGTTGGACGTTATTGTTCATCTCTTCAACGTTAGGATGTAACTCGGGTACGATCCTTTGTTTTCGTCTACGACGACTGCGGTTAGTTGGCACTGTAGAAGAAGAAGATTGCTCGTTCAAGTTGGACTTAGAACGAGTGATCATACAAATCAAAACAAAACAAAGTGAAAAAGAAAGTAGAAAGGAAAATCTTTTTGGTTTTTATGATTTATAAAAGAAAAGAGAAAATCTTTTTGGTTTTTATAGGTTTTATAATTTTTTTGTTGTTTTTATGTTTTTGAGAAAACGTTAACTTCTAAAAGAAGGTTCTTCAAATCACAAGTCTCGAACGATCAAACGACTTAATCTTATCAACCGCTCCCCGGCAGCGGCGCCAAAAATTGATGCGAGAATTCTAGCAAGTAAGCTAGCTTTGAACCTCGGGTCGTAGTCCCAACGAGGGTTAAATTGATCTTGTCCTTCGAGTCGTGATTTATGTGATGTGAATAGGTTTGAAAGATATGATTTGGTTTTAGTTTATACTACGAAAACTTGTTTGAAACTTAAATGAAATGAAAAACGAGATTAAACGAAATAAGTTGAACAAGAAAAGAAAACATAAGCCTAGATTAAACGAAAGAGAAATGAAATTAAACTTTAAAATGTAAAAGAAAATAAAAGGGAAAAATGTTTTCGGGATTTCATATTTTAATAATCGAAAAGAAAACTTAAACTAGTTAAGAATAAGAATCAAAAGACATGAAGAAAATTGTGTAATAAACTTTTAACCCGACACAAATAAAAGCAAACTAGGTTTACTAAAACTAAATTTATGTTGCACTAAAGAAAACCCACACTAAAATAAGCTAGACACTAGAATTAACTTGAGACTTTAACTCGTAAAAGTTTGGAAAATCATAGACCATACTCGCTAATTTGAGAAGTAAATCCGACAGCATAGCGACTCTATTTTAGCTAAGAAGAAACGAGCCTTTGATACTCGCAAATGAAAATTGCTTACTCGCAATATTTACAAATGATACTCGCTACTATTTTTGGACCATACTCGCTAGTAAAGCAAACACCATACTCGCAACTATGAAAACAACTTTTGATACTCGCTATGCACAAGTCATACTCGCAAAACATTTTTAACCATACTCGCTAAATGTTTAAGACCCATACTCGCAAACTTGAAAGAAAAATAAAGTCATACTCGCTATGAAACTTAGACCCATACTCGCAATTCTATATGACCATACTCGCAAGATCTCGAAACAAAACATTCATACTCGCTAAGGACAAGAACATACTCGCAAAAAGGATAAAAAAAATTTTCTACTCGCTAAACCCTAAAGTGGTACTCGCAAAATATAAGAAAAATAAATTTGGACCTTTTTTAACGTGACAAAAGATTAAGACAAACCCAAAACTAAGAAAAGCTTAAATGAGAACAAGTTTAAAAGATGAAGAAACTTAAAAATAAGCCAATAAGCCACGAAAATAACAAGCCCTAGCCCATGAGCTTATTAGATTCGTTCCAAACTATAAGCATGCAAAGGTGACAAAAACTTATAAAAGCTTATATGAAAGATTAAAAACAAAGCTTGTAAAGATTAAACAAGAAAGATTAAAGATTAAGACGATAAGCTAAAATAAAAACTTAAAGACATAAAAACTAAAAATGCATTAATTAAAACTTACACACACTAATTAAAAACTAAAATAAGGGCTAGCTTCAAAATGAAGCTTAGAAGGAGTATTTATCAAGCTAGGGGGAGTCTTAGTTTTTCCTTGCGTACACTTTGCCCCCTAGACTTTTACATCTCATGAACAAGACACATAAACTACATTACATACTTAATATAACTTCTAAAAATTAAACTTAGGTCCTTGTAACTTGAGGTAATAAGTTGACGAGTTCTTCTAAAAGTCTTCAATGATGTAAAAGTGATCACTTGCTCGAATTTAGGAAGCTTATTCGTGATAATCATCTTTGATCTTCGATTACATGTCTCTTTCATATTCATGAGCTTTTAAGAAATAAAAACGTCGTCACGGGCTTTTCTTAAGAAAATTTCATCTTCGGCTTCTCTTTCAAACTCTTTCCCAAATCTCGTGCTCGTTTAGGGCTTTTTGGTTGCTTTTGATGTTGTTTTTGCAATATCCTTTCCTGCACAGTCACAAACTCAAAAACACGATATCTTTGGCGTTTCACATTAGTTTTTGGTCTTATTATCACTTAAACTAAAGTCAAAAGTATGTGTAAAATAGCACATACCAAACAGTATTTTCATCTACAGCATCTTCATTAACAGTATCTTCATTCAAATTCATATCTTCCTTATTCCTCCCCAATGTGAATGAAGATAGCTTCCTTAACCTCCTCCTCTTAGATTTAGAAACCTTTTGAGGCTT
This sequence comes from Artemisia annua, assembly GCA_014162995.1. Taxonomy (NCBI): domain Eukaryota; kingdom Viridiplantae; phylum Streptophyta; class Magnoliopsida; order Asterales; family Asteraceae; genus Artemisia; species Artemisia annua. Next base: position 138,619 of record LBNU01017546.1, read on the forward strand.
CTGAAGACCTTCTGGATGTTGTTGAATGAGAGACTTAACCAACTGCTTTAACCCCTTATACTTTTTCTGTAGCTTGACCATAGCAGTATTTTGAACATCATAAGCTCTCTTTAATCTTCGTAATTCCCTTGTCAAGGCATAATTATCCAGAACTTCTTCTTGACCAAATGCTTCCTCATCAGACATCACTCCCTCAACTCCTCCAGATGTTTGAGAACCATCTGTGGGAGTATAATCATTGGGGGTGGGTGGTTGATTGACACTATGTTCAGAATCTTCAATAGCAGCATCCTGTAGAGAAACAGTCTTTGCCCTTGAAACAGTCTTTTCTCTTGAAACTGTCGTTTGAGAGATTTCTTTAACTGGCGAAGAAGCAATATGTTTAGAGACATCTTCTCCATTTGAATTTGATTTCTCAGTATGTTGAGAATCATCTTGTGCTTGGGATGGAGTGGGAGCAGAGTCTAAATGTTCAGATGCATCATCTGAATCCTCATGAGCAGCATCTCTAACAGCTTGTGCTACCTCCAACATGTGAGCAGTGAGAGGTGTATCCCTACCATAAAATTTAGCACTCTTGGTAGCCATAAAAGTAAACACCTTATCAGGAAGGGTAATGGCTGGCAAGAAATTCTGAGGCTTAGGAACACCTTCAAGCTTTTTATTCAGAAAGACCTGTATGAACCTGGGATACATCAAAAATGGGGAACCATTTTTAATATGTCTAAGCATGCCATCAAGTATCATCCAAGAGAAATTGAATGGCTGATTAGTAGCTAATCCCACTAGAGCAGATGCTATAGATTTGGGAAACTCATTCCAAGCAGTACTCTTGTTGCTTAGACAATAAAGTAGAACATGAATCAAATACTTCCAATGTGGACTGAATAAGGGTCTGTCAAATGTAAGCTTGCGAAGTGAACCCTCATACCCAATGTCCCTAAGTGTATCCCAAAGTACTTCTTTAGCAAAACAAGTAGTTCCTTCTTCATCATTAAACATAAGATCTTCTCTGATGCTAGCCTCTGAAATTCGAATATTACGCCCAGCAACCTTAGCGGTAATAAACCAAATATCCATCTCCTCCCATCCAGCTGTAGCCGTAGACCAAAACTCTTGAATCCAGGGTCCAATAATGTCGGGATTGACCAAGATAGCATAATTGATTGACGACCCAGTGAGAAAATCAATAATATCATGAAAATCAACATTAAACTCCGTCTTGTACAAATTAGCTATCATATTGTGACGATTGCAAGTGGAACGAGCCATTGTTGTATGATTAGAAAATAGATAATAGTGCGGCAAAGGTTATGTTGATGAAAAGTGTGATGGTAGTTATAAGGAAAGAGAAAAAGGCGGTAGGGTAAAGTATATATTGGTAAGATTTTGAAAATCGAAGCCCAATAAATGCATATACCGTTATATTTAAGTTCTATCCCTATCCAAACAAACAAATTGACTTCTACCACACTTTTATTACCGTTGTAACAGTAACAGTATGTTCCACGTCAGCAGAGCAGTAATTCCATTCTAGCCGTTGGAGCAGTACTTTCAGCATCAAAAACCCATATGCCTATATAAATAGCCTTCATTCACACTTTTCTTCATTACAAAAACATTTCAATAGCTTCAAAAACTTATCTTCATCTCGAAAGCCCTAACTCCATCGTGAGTANAAGTAGTTCCTTCTTCATCATTAAACATAAGATCTTCTCTGATGCTAGCCTCTGAAATTCGAATATTACGCCCAGCAACCTTAGCGGTAATAAACCAAATATCCATCTCCTCCCATCCAGCTGTAGCCGTAGACCAAAACTCTTGAATCCAGGGTCCAATAATGTCGGGATTGACCAAGATAGCATAATTGATTGACGACCCAGTGAGAAAATCAATAATATCATGAAAATCAACATTAAACTCCGTCTTGTACAAATTAGCTATCATATTGTGACGATTGCAAGTGGAACGAGCCATTGTTGTATGATTAGAAAATAGATAATAGTGCGGCAAAGGTTATGTTGATGAAAAGTGTGATGGTAGTTATAAGGAAAGAGAAAAAGGTGGTAGGGTAAAGTATATATTGGTAAGATTTTGAAAATCGAAGCCCAATAAATGCATATACCGTTATATTTGAGTTCTATCACTATCCAAACAAACAAATTGACTTCTACCACACTTTTATTACCGTTGTAACAGTAACAGTATGTTCCACGTCAGCAGAGCAGTAATTCCATTCTAGCCGTTGGAGCAGTACTTTCAGCATCAAAAACCCATATGCCTATATAAATAGCCTTCATTCACACTTTTCTTCATTACAAAAACATTTCAATAGCTTCAAAAACTTATCTTCATCTCGAAAGCCCTAACTCCATCGTGAGTAACTTTCCATTGGTTTATATCTCTTCTGATGACTCCAGTTTCACAGAGATCAAGTATTACTTAGACTCTGATTCGAATTCTGACTCAACACCAGAATGGAGTGACTAATTTCCTCCTGTTGCATCAAGCTCATCCCAGAGAAACACTAAGAGAAAGGTACCAACTGCTGCTCCAGCTACAACACTATCCAAAGAACTGCCACAAGCTTTAACTCAAGCTCTGGAAACTGCTATGAAGAACATGAAGTGGCATGCTCAAGAAGGCTCAAAGAGAAGCCAGCAAGACCAGAACGACCTCCAAAGCAAGTGCTTTTTCAAGCTTTCCCAAGAATGCAAGCATCTTTTGATGAAAAGAGAAAGAATGCTCAGAAGGTAAAGCACAACTACCAGGGAAAATGGAAAAAGCCTATGGAGTAGGTTATGTAGGTTGTAGGTTGAGTAGGGTTGATGTAGGTTATCTTGATTATGTATCTCTGTTGATGTTGTGTCTGTGGTTCTTGAAGATGAATGTACTCAACTTTGAATGAATAAAAATTCTTTTCTTTTGAATGATATATGTAGCCTCCCCTTAAATTATGACTAACTACTAATGCCTCCCCTCAAAAGTAGCCTAAAAATTTATCATACCAATACTTACCACCAAATGCTTGAATCTAGAAACATCAAAGCCTTTTGTGAGTAAATCTACTACATTATCATCTGTATGAATCTTGACAACATTAATCAATCTGTGCTCATAACAATCTCGAATAAAGTGATGCCTAATCTGAATGTGCTTAGTCTTGGAATGGTAAACTGGATTCTTCACAATACAAATAGTACTCTCATTTTCAATGTTGATAGGAGTATTCTTGAAGTTGAATCCATAGACCAATAGTTGATTTTGCTTCCACAATACTTGTCCATAACAACTTGCAGCTGCAACATATTCTGCTTCGGTAGATGAGGTGGCTGCAATTGTCTGTTTCTTACATTTCCAAGAGACCAATCTTCTTCCAAGATATTGGCATCCTCCAGTGGTTGATCTTCTATCAAAACTATCTCCAGCATAATCACTATCTGAAAAAGCTTCCAAGTGAAAAGGGGACTCTCTAGGATACCACAATCCTAACTTAGGTTGATGCTTGAGATAGGCAAAGATCCTTTGTACAGCATTCATATGAGAAACCTTGGGTGAAACTTGATATCTTGCACATAGACAAATAGCAAACATGATATCAGTCCTTGATGCAGTTAAGTACATGAGACACCCAAACATAGATCTGTAAAGCTTGACTTCCACTGGTTTTCCATCTTCATCTTTACCAAGTGAATTTGAAGATTTAATGGGTATAGTGACTGGCTTGATAGTATTGAGGTTAAACTTCTTAAGAATGTCAGTGACATACTTATCTTGACTTATGAAGATTCCAGTACTTGATAGCCCAAAAAGAAAGTTAACTCACCCATTGAACTCATTTGAAATTCTTTTTGCATAAGCTCTTCAAACTCTTTCACCATGGACTGTTTTGTAGCTCCAAAGATAATATCATCCACCTAGACTTGAACAAGCATGATATCCTTTTTGCCTCTTTTTTATGAACAAAGTCTTATCAATGGCTCCTCTCCTATAGCCATGTTGTAAAAGAAAATTTGAGAGTCTTTCATACCAAGCTCTAGGGGCTTGATGAAGACCATACAATGCTTTGACAACTTTGTAGACTTTGTTGGGATGTTCAGGATCTTCAAAACCTTGAAGTTGTTTAACATAGACCTCTTCTGTAATCTTGCCATACAGAAAGGCACTCTTGACATCCATTTGATAATTTGGAAATCCCATATAAGAGGCAAAAGCAAGGAATAAGCTTATTGTTTCAATTCGTGCTACAGGAGCAAATACCTCATCATAATCCACTCCCTCTTCTTGTCTATATCCTTGTGCAACCAATCTTGCTTTGTTCTTGATGACATTATCTCTTTCATCTCTTTTGACTCTGAAGACCCATCTTGTACCAATTACCTTCATGCCATTAGGTAAATCACATAAGACCCAAACCTCTTGAAGCTTAAATTGTAGAAGCTCTTCTTGCATAGCTTCAACCCAGCTTTCTTTAGTTAAAGCTTGAGCTATATTCTTGGGTTCTTCTTGAGAGATAAAGCAAGCAAACAAACATGTCTGTTGATCCTTATGATTCATCCTGTTTTGTTTGTAAACAAAGCTAAGCAAAGCATTATGGGGCTTAGTGATACTCTTAGCTTTGGATCTTGTAAGAACACCAGAAGTAGGAGAACCAATAATTTTATTTGCAGGATGGTTCTTATGCACTCTTGAAGTGTGAGTTGTTGGTACTGTAAGATCATCTTCCAAATTTGTGAGATCAGGACCTTGTTGAGAGAAAATTCCTTCTTCCTGTAGCTCATCATCTGATTCTTCAAAAGGAGGCATGGATGGACCAGGAAAATCATCAGTGTTGGTCCAAGTGTTTGAATTCACTCCCCCAGAAGTACTTTCAAATTGAGCAGCAGTACTTTGATCCAAAGTACTGGGGTCCAAAGTGCTGTTGTCCAAAGTAGATTTTCCCTTTGTCTTCTCTGCTTCATAGGCTCGTCTTAGATCATCTTCATAGGACTTAGCAAGTGTTTCTTCAAAAAGCATGCTATTGAGTTCATCTTGATCTTCATCAGAGATTATGGGAGCTGAGTCAACAGTACTTTGCTCCTTGTTAACAGTACTTTGTTCCTTGTCAATAGAGTCTGTATCAGGAACATCTGTAGTACTAACATTGACACCATGAACTATGAACTGTGAATCTTCTTCTTCTGAATGAACAACTTGATTCTCCTCCCTAACAGGCACATAGTTCATAGAAGGAGTTAACACATCAAGGTCAAACATCCAATCAGGACCTTTACCTCTTTGGTTTGGCTGATCTTCAAGGAATTCAACATGTAGACAGTTTTGAACCTTCCTTGTAACCTTGTTATACACCTGAAAACCTTTACTATTGGTGTTGTAACCCAAAAGATACCCTTCATCTGACTTGCCATCAAACTCTCCCAAATTATCAATGGTGTTAAGGATAGTAAGAGGACATCCAAATGGTTTCATAAAGCTGATACTAGGTTTCCTGCCCATTAGTAATTCATAAGGTGTCTTCATCTGAGGTTTGGTGATAGACACTCTATTCAAAATATAGCAAGCAGCATTTACTGCTTCAGCCCAGAAGTTAATAGGTAAGAGTGAATCTGCAAGCATTGTTCTTGCTGCTTCTATCAAAGTTCTGTTCTTCCTTTCTGCAACTCCATTCTGCTGAGGAGTTCTAGCAATGCTAAATTCCCTCTTGATTCCTTTGTTAGCACAAAAATCATCCATAAGCTTATTCTTGAATTCAATTCCATTATCACATCTAATACCTCTAACCTTGAGTCGCAATTGATTTTCCAGGGATATGATCAAATCATGAATAGCATCAAAGGTTTCTTCTTTAAATCCCAAGAAAAAGACCCAACTAAATCTACTACAATCATCTGTCACAACCAAGCAGTACTTCTTCTTGTTTAGGCTTGAAACAGAAACAGATCCAAACTGATCCATATGCAACAGCTCCAAAGATTCTCTGACAGTTCTTTCCCCAAGCTTCTTACATGAAGCTTTATGTTGTTTACCTTTCTTGCAGGCTAAACATGATTGATCAGTCTTGAAAGTTTTGGAAGGTAAACCCCAAACTAGATTGCCTTTGACCAGCTTGTTGATGTTTTTGAAATTCACATGACCTAGTCTTCTATGCCATAGATGTGCTTCTTCAAGTGATGCCTTAGCTACCAAACATGTAGCTTTCGTAGTAGAGTGGATATTCTTCATATCAATGCTATACACATCATTGATTCTTGGTGCCCTCAAAACCACTAATTTATCATCTTCAAATTTGAACTTAGGGGAGAGAATTAGACATTCTGTGAGTGAACAACACAGGGTACTTCTTGTCACAAATCTGAGAAACTGATAAGAGATTGAACTTGAGCTCCTTCACATAACGAACATTCTCAAAATCAATATTTCCAGTCTTGATAGTTCCTTTGCCAGTAATTCTCCCTCCAGTAGCATCATCCCCAAATGCAACTTTTCCTCCAAAATATGGCTTAAAATCTGACAGAATCTCCTTGTCTCCTGTCATGCTTCCAGAGCAACCACTATCAAAAATTAAATGATCCTTAAGCTCCTCTTCTGGGTTGCCCTGCACAATAAGAAGAAAGTTAGTTTCTTTTAGGAACCCAATCCATTACTAACTTATGTTCCCCTTGTGGAGTCACATACTTAAATTCTTTAAGTATGTAATTTCCACTATCTTTGAAAACATGATCAATTACTTTCTTTTGTAACAAAATTTGAGCTGTGTTAACAAAACAACTTTCTTTTACAACAAAATTATCCTTTTCACCCATACATTCTGAAAGTACTGGTTGTTCCCCAGCAGTACGTTCTTTCTTGACCCACATGGTTTTAACTTGTTGGTTTGAGGTTTGTGCTTTAGGTACTCTTTTTAAGTTGTAAGGCCTTTTAGATTTGTGGAAATTGGTATCACGGCCAGGAACTCTAGGTGCTCTATTGGAAATCCTTGGTCTTACATGAGCAGTATCTTGATTGGGTGAAAACTTCCTAACAGAACTTTGAGAGGGTACTGTTTGTGACTTACCAGTACCTTGAAAAGAGCTGTCTGAAGGTACTGGTAGTTTGGAAAAAGGTCTTTTCTGGTGAGGGTACCTATAGGCTTTTGGGAGATTGCTATGATTGACCCTACTTGAATGATTCCAAACTGGTTTGTGTGAAACTAGTTTAGTCTCTGTTGGCCTATGGTGAGCAGATTTTGCCTTTGGGTATTGACTTAAGTAATCTGAATGGAAGTTACAATTTTTTATCAAGTGATTAGGACTATAACAAACAAAACATAATTTTTGATTCATTGACCCAAATCCTGTTCTTTGAGGTGTATAGCCAAGACCAGTGTGTCCTCTAGGTGAATTATGAAAAGAGTTTCTAAAGGTAGCAATATGTTGAAAAGTATTATATGAAGGAACTGCTGAATGACTAGCAGTTCTTTGAGTAAAATGTGAAAATACTGCTGGTTTTGAAAAAGCTTTAGAAAAACTCTGATCATTGATTGTATTCCCTGAATCCCTAGCATTCCCTTTAGTTGAATCATTCTTAAGAATCTCAACTTTTTCCTCAGGTGAACTTGAATTAGATTGACCCATAAGCTTATTCCTAAACTCTAGATTGTCTACTCCAAAACTAGAAACATCCTTCCTAGGTGGTTGAAAACTTCTAGTGGTAGGAGGAACAGCATGATACCCCTCCTCTTTCTTAAATTCAGGAGGTGTTGGGCTTATGGATTCCTCATCACTAGATGTGTTCTCTTCTGAACAAGTTTCAAATTCACTAGTTGAGATTTCTTCTGAATTACCTTCTTCCTTAGCACTAGGTGTGGTCTCATCTGAGCTACTATATTCAATACCATAGCCTAGACCAGTTTTATCATTTGTTATTCTATGTTTTTCATAGAAACTAACATGTGAAAGACCAGCTTCTTTCCAACTAGCAAGTTTTTCTAACAAATTATCTCTTTCTTTAGTCATCTTCTCTAATTCAGACACCTTACACCTTAACTTCCATTCACTTAACATTAATTGATAGTCCTGTTGCTGATATTTTTCTGCCCAAGCTAGTTCATTATTTTCATGTGTAATTATTTTAGCTTCTAAGGACTCTAAGGTCAATTGATAACCAAGAACTTCAGACCTAGCTTTATTATGTTTATCTCTTTCATACATATAGTTATTAAGGACCTTTTGATACACATCATTATACTTAGAGCATACCTCAGTAACAGCAGGTGAAGTAGATGAAGTAGGTGAAGTAGCAACTATAGCCAACAGAACAGGTTCATCTTCACTTTCCATGCTCCAATCAAAGCCTCCAAGATCTTCAGTAGAATCCAAAGCAGAATATCCTGGTTCTTCATCAAAAGTTGTGCTCCAATCAAATTCCTCCATTGCAAGCATAGAGAGAGTTACTGGTTCATCATCAAATTCAGCATTCCAGTCAACCTCTGATAGATTTTCATGAGCCACAAATGCTTTTGGTTTTGGTTCAGGAACCTCCTTGATTTCAACCTTGGGTTTCTCTATCATCCTGTTTGTTTGATATTTAGAAAACTTACATTCCCTTGCAAAGTGACCAGTCTTTTGGCAATAAAAGCATTCAATCTTAGACTTATCAAATGCTATACCCTGTTTGGCTTTAAAATCAATGCCTCTTCCTGTTTTCTTCATGAACTTCTTGATCATAGCAGTAATCATAGCAACTTGCCATCTGATGTCAATCTCTTCAAGATCATATTCTTCAATCTGCAATAGATCTTCTTCATAGGTAACAGGTAAAGTGGCTTGCTGAGCAAAGAATGAGCATACAACATCATCACAATTGATGTTGTTTGAGGGTGATGAAGTGGTAGTGGCCATGGTTGTGTAAACATCACCAACAGTACTTTGAACAGGATATGCAGTACTTTTAGTGGAAGTACTGCTTGTTTTTGCAGGTGACACAAAAGCAATATTGTGTGATGATGAACCGGATATACCATTCATCTCGTGCTCATACACCTTCAAGTTATTGTAGAGATCATCAAAGTCCATAGTATCCAAATCAGGTTGACCTTTGATCATAGTAGCAATTACATGCCAGATAGATGGCAAACTCCTTAGGAACTTCAAGTTTGCATCTTCAGTAGATACTTCTACACCATGTATCTCTAGCATGCTGAGAAGATTTTGAAATCTCTCATAAGCAGCATCAAGCCCTTCTCTTTCTCCTACCGTAAAGGTTTCAAACTGTTGCTTCAACAAACTTCGATGCATCTTCTTGGAAGCATCATTACCTCCAAACCTTGTTTTCATAGCAGCCCATAGTTGTTTTGCATCCTTAGCATTGTGAAACTTCAATAGGTGACCATCAGGTATAGCAGACAACAGTATGTTGAGAGCTTTGTCTTGATTCCTTTTCACAGTAGCGGATAGTTGTTGCTTAGGTGGTTTAGGCTGTCCAGGAACTTCTTCAGGTTCTTCAATAACCTGATTGCCATTAACAATGATATCCCATAATGAACAGTCAGTAATAGCAATGTACTGCCTCATCTTCATGCTCCATAGATCATATTCTCCCTTCTTGACTATAGGAATTCTGACACTGGTGATGGATGGCATTGGTGTAGGTTCAGGTGCCGACATCTTGTAGGGCTTGTTTAGAAGATCAGTTTGGTTTAGGGTTTCTTCTTAATCAGAGTTTCCACACAAGCTCTGATACCACTTGTTGGATCGATATA
>LBNU01017546.1:148618-194409 GCA_014162995.1 Artemisia annua
GGGAGCTCAATGAGAAACTTAATCAAAGTAGTTGATGATTATGAAGTTATAACTTTCTAAAATTCGAGCAAGTTGATCATCCTTTACCATTATTGAAGATTTTTGGAAAGCTCGTCCAACAGCATCAACCTCAAAGTTACAAGGACTATAGTCGTATTTAGAAGTTGAAGATAGTGTCGTATCTCTAAGTTTAATGCTTTGGTATGAACAATTTAAAGACTAAGGGGCTAAGTGCAAAGTGTATGTAAAACAAGGGATTAGTCACCTAGACTCCCTTAAATACCACCCCATGGCCTCATTTAGTCTTGGTTAGAATTTTAGTTTTTAGTAGTTCATAGAATTTATCTTATGTTGTAGTGTAAGATTTTTATTATTCAAGCTTTTTATTTCATGTCCAAGTCTTTTACTTTGCTTATTTCCTAGCTTATTTGCATCTTCTTTTCTTCTTATTCAAGCTTCTTACTTCTATCTTGATTCAATATAAGCTCACAAAAGTCTTGCACCACCTTTGCATGAAAAGAAATTTTCGTGCCTCTTTATGATGACTTGAGCTTATTTGGGTTTTGGTAGCTTGAGAGAGCTTTATTTACGTTTTTGTTTAGCTTATTTACAAGTTTTAAAGTCGTTATATTTAGCTTTTTAATCTTTATTTTGAGTCTAAACTAGCTTTTTAGTTATAAGCCCTAGAAATATGTTTTGCTTATTTTGATTAGTTGTGTTTTCTATAGCTTATTTTGAGTATTGGTCTTGCTTAATATTGAGTTTAAATAAGTTTTCATTAAGTTTTTATAAAAATTTTACGTAAAAAATTATGTCCAGTATGTTATTAGGGTTTACTAGCGAGTTTGAAGCTTATTAGGGTTTAGTAGCGAGTATGGTTCAATTTACATAGCGAGTATGCTATTTATTTTTTGGTCTAGCGAGTTTGATTTCTTGGCTAGATAGCGAGTATGGTTTTCTTTTAAACCTAGCGAGTTTGTTGTTATTTTTGACCCTAGCGAGTATGATTTTCATTTAGGTCTAGCGAGTTTGGTTTCTTAAGTGTGTAGCGAGTTTGATTTCAAAGCCATAGCGAGTTTGGGTTCACAACCCTAGCGAGTTTGATAAAGAATAGCGAGTTTGGTCCCTAGTTCAGCTTAGCGAGTTTCCTTTTTCATTTTTCTTAGCGAGTTTGGTAATTTTTTCAGGATAGCGAGTTTCTTTTTTTTTTTATATAGGTAGCGAGTTTGAGTTTTATTTGTAGCTAGCGAGTTTTAGTTTATAGACCTAGCGAGTTTGGTTATTTTCTTTTAATAGCAAGTTTGGTCATTTTTTCTACATAGCGAGTTTCATAAATATTTGGTCACAGCGAGTTTAGGTTTTTATTTTCTTTAGTTTTCGAGTCTTAGTCTTTTATTGTCGTGTCTTGTTTATTTCTAAAGCCGAGCTAGGCTTATTGGCACTCCATCGTTCATCGAGTGGAGTTTACTTTTACTTATTTCATACCGTTACTCTGTCGAATTTTCTTTTAAACTTTTTAACTTAGTTTAATTTTCTTTCGTTAATTAAATACCAAACAACAAAAACATTTTCTTTATTTCTTTCTTCCTTAGTTTATCTCTTTTATTTCTTTTTCGCTTTACTTAGTCTCATGTTTTCTATTCTAGTTAAACGCATTTCTTTTCTTTCCGTCCTTTATTTCATTTAAACTTTATGCAAACCTTTCGTAGTATAACTAAAACAAATTCACATCTTTTCAACCCATTCATCTCACATAACTCACGACTTGAGTGACTAGATCAATTTCAACGCTCGTTGGGACAACGATACCCGTGGTTCTTGCTTTCACTAGCTTAGAAACGTCTTATCAATATACTCTGACCAAACTAACTTATGTAGCTTGTTAAGGGCTTAGCAGTCTTGGATAAATCCTAAACTACTAACAATGAAACACTGAATGACTCTGTTTAAGTATGCGGAATTTACTTAACAAAGCTAAGAAGAATAACAAACTTCAACGATTCTATTAACTCTTTAAATCTGCTTTGATATACAGACTTACAAACAACCCTAACAACTCTGATATCGAACTTGTAGTTTTCTCTGAAGCATCTATCTCTAATGTCGACCTAGGGATCCTTTTATAGGCACAAGGAAAACCCTAGTCGGTTTACAATTCTTGAACTACAAGTAAACTAACTCTAACTTTAGAATATTCTAAAATTTACATAATATTCCTTAAACTAATCTTTGCATGTCATCAGTCTTTAACCCTTGCAGTACTTTGACTTTATTCAACGAGCAGTACTTTGATCTTGAGCAGTACTTTGACTTATATACTTCAACAGTACTTTGATGTCTAGCAGTACTTTGACATTTATACCCCAACACAAATCAACATCTCAAGGATTTCCTCAAAATTGTAGATTCCATAGACCTTGATGTTGCCACTCGAGAGACGACCCGATTGCGTCTCTTTCAATTCTCTCTGCGGGACTAAGCTAGTCAATGGCTAGAGCGTCTACCCGCCGGATCCATCACCTCTTGGAATGATCTCACCACTCGTTTCCTTGTTATGGTTTTCCCACCGAGAAGAACTACCAAGCTAAGGAATGATATCTTGATGTTCCAAAAATGTCAAGGCAAAACCCTCTACGAGGCATGGACTCGATTCAAGGACTTACTCCAAAAAGTCCCTCACCATGGCATAGACCTTTGGCTCCAAGTCCAAATTTCTATGACCATATCAATCTCCCCATGAGGCAAACCATTGACCAAGCGGCCGGTGGTAAGCTACGTGATCTAAGTGTGGAACATTCATGGGATCTCCTAGAAGATCTTGCTATTTATTACAACGAAAGTTGGAATGATCCGCGTGATTTGAATAAAAGGCTCAAGGCAATATCTTTGCCTTGTAATAATTCAAGCACTTCCGACCGTAGGATCATATAACTTAAAGACCAAGTCAAATTTCTCATGAAATCCTACGAGGCTCCTAACCCTTCAAGCCAAGTGAATAAAATCACTTCTTCGTGCGAATTATGTAGTGGTCCCCACGACACTCGTGATTGCATGGAACTCCCAGACAAGCTTTTGCGGACTACGCATCCTCGCGTACCGACGGAGCGGGAGACAAGTGGTACACTTTCAAACCCGAGCCAAACCCTTAAGGTGATTCATACAACCCCTCATGGAGAAATCACCCAAACCTTAGGTAGAAGTCAAACCAAAACGTGCCCCAAAACAATTCTTCCAACCCACCTAATCATTGTCAACCCAACGGTCCCTCCTCGAACCGTACCTTCAACAACAATCCTTCCAACAACTATGGTAGTACCAATAACTTTGAAGGNCTTTCAAACCCGAGCCAAACCCTTAAGGTGATTCATACAACCCCTCATGGAGAAATCACCCAAACCTTAGGTAGAAGTCAAACCAAAACGTGCCCCAAAACAATTCTTCCAACCCACCTAATCATTGTCAACCCAACGGTCCCTCCTCGAACCGTACCTTCAACAACAATCCTTCCAACAACTATGGTAGTACCAATAACTTTGAAGGATTGATGTCCAATTTTATGGCATCTCAAGAAGCTCGTATAGCTAAATTCACATCCGAATTTAATCAGCAACAAGTACATATGACCAATAAGATTGACAACTTATTGAAGGCCCTCACCAACCAAGTGCTATTACCTCAACGGAAGGACGCTAGGAATGCTAATAGCGGACCCCAAATCAAGGACCCTTCTTCATCCAAACATGTCCACTTCGTCAACGTTGTCACCATTAAACCAATTGATAGGAGTGAGGATAATAATGTACCTAAGGATGAAGTTAAGGAAGTCTAGTGGTTCGTTTTTCAAGCGGTGAAAGCTTATGAACCTCGAGTCGTAGTCCCAACGAGGGTTGAACTGATCTCGTCACTCAAAATCGTGAGTTATGTGATGTGAATGGGTTTGAAAGATTATATTTGGTTTTGTTTACACTACGAGAAAACTTTTAAAACTTAAAGCAAATAAGAACGTGTTTAAAAGAAATAGAATTAAGAACGAAAGAAAACATTAAACTTAAAGAAATTACACGTAAAAGGAATGTAAAATATTTTTGGTGTTTTATATTTTTGATTAATGAAAATGATTAAGTAAAGATAAAAGAAATTAAAAGAAGTAAAGAAAATATTAAACAAAATAAAAGAAGAGAAAATGAAATAAGAAAGTAAAATTGTTTTTGGATTTTAGATTTAATAAACGAAAAGTAAACGTAAAGCTTTTAAAAGTAAATAAACTAAGATGATAAGAAATTAACTAAGTTAAAAAGTTTTTAAGAAAATTCGGCGGAGTCTCGTTTAGAATTAAACTAAATAAGACTCCACTCGATTGAACGATGAAGTGATTAAAAGTCTAACTCGACTTAATAAAGAAATGATTGAGACTCGACTTAAAAGAAAGCTTAGACAAATTATAAACTCGACACAAGATTTAGACTAGGAAACTAAAAACTAAAATTCACTAACTTGAATTTGATACTTGCAAAAACTTTATTTGGACCATACTCGCAAAAATGACTCATACTCGCAACTAAAACTGTGATACTCGCAAAATTTTTGAGACCATACTCGCTAGAAAATAAGGACATACTCGCAAACACTAACATCCCATACTCGCAAGAAAAAGAACCAAACTCGCAAGGATAAGGTCCCTTACTCGCAAAACCTTATGTTGCCAAGATGATACTCGCAACGTATAGATGCTTACTCGCAATTTTAGTTAATGATACTCGAAATATAAAGGACCCTTACTCGCAAGAATCAACACATACTCGCAAGTACACTTTCATACTCGCAAAACTTGACTAAAAGCTCCATACTTGCAAATCCCTAAAATACATACTCGCAAGAATATAAAGAAAAACGTACTGACCCTTTTTAACGCAAGGAAATGAAATCAAAACTAATAAGAACTTATAAAAGCTTTGTAGAAAACTAATTTTAATAACAAATAAGCTTGTAAATAAGCTAACGACTCACAAAACAAACCCTAACCCATATTTTTATATCATACGAACATAAAGTTTCATGCAAAGTTGGTAAGACTTATATAGGCTTTTGTAAAGATTAATAAGACACGTAAATAAACTCAAAAGAGATGTTAAAGATTAAAAAGAAAGATTGTAAGAAGGCGTAAATAAGCTAGAGAGAGAAACTAAGACATGTAAAATAAGCTTGCATTAATAAAAACTTACACTAAGACTCAAAATACACTAAGACTAACCACCTCAAAATGAAGCTAGGGGGTACTATTTAAAGGAGCCAAGGAGGCTTCCTTGTTTACATCGTGTACATTTTGCCCCCTAGACTTTTACATTTAATGAAAACACGACATAAACTCTATTACAACTCTACTAAACGTTCTAAAGACTAAACGTAAATCCTTGAAACTTGAGGTAGCGTGTTGACGTGCTTTCCAAAGATCTTTGAAGACTTAAAAGTGATCACTTGCTTGAATTTGTAAAGCTTATCTGGATAATTAACTTTGAGCTTTGATTAAGCGTCTCTTTTATTTTCTTGAGCCTTTAAGAAATAGATTCGTCGTCACGAGCTTTTCTTAAGTAGATTTCATCTTTGGTTTCTGATATGTGCTATTTTACACATACTTTTGACCTTAGTTTAAGTGTAGAAAAGACCAAAAACTAACGTTTTTTTTGGGTAAAGGGATCTCCACCCTGGTAAAATATATTAACCAAATAAACTTTTAAAGTACAATGGAATGTGGCTGAAGTACCACATTAACCTCAAGCAAACGCTTGAACAACCACTAGAACATTTATGACATGCCATAAATGAACAACTAGCTACGAAAAACTAGAACAACCATGAAAGAAAAAACATGCACGAATCAACATCGCATATTACTTCCTCGACTAGCCTTGAACCTTAAAATCAAACCTATTGTTAAATTCCTCCAATTGCCCAGGTAAATCAAGAACATGGGCAGCGAATCATCAGAAAAATAACCTTCAAGCTCGTTTTGTCCTCCAGCTGATGACAAGTAACTACTCATAGGTTCGTCTGGCTCAAGAACCTCATCATCACTATCAGATACAACCACATTACCTACCTTAGAGAAAGGATTACCCTTCTTAATCCCCTCAACCACCGGAACAGGTTTCCCATTATCATCCACAAGCGTTCCTATCCCATCAATAATGAGCTTTTCAAGCTTATCAATTTTCTCGACGATAGGGGTACTTGGTTTACCAACCTCAATAGACTCATCAACCTCATTGTCACTATCAATCTCCATAGCATGACTGCTTTGCTCCCCTTGTGTCACCCCAACCTCAGGCCCCATTTCAGAATTGGTCACCTCATCCATAAGCGAACCAAATGGATTCTTAGTGACTATATCACTAAAATCATCATGAATATACTTATTAGAAGTATGCACATCACTTTTCGCTTGATTAACTGGATCTTGCGCAGCATGCAAATTAGGACCACTAGCATTGTTGTTAGTACCATTACCTTTTGAAGACGACGTTCCATCGGACCCCACTTTCTTTTTCGAAACTGGCTGCCAACGATAATTCAATGTGACCCTCGGTTTCGAAAAACGAACTCCAAAAACTAACGTTAAACGCCAAAGATATCTTGTTTTTGTGTTTGTGATCGTGCAGGGACGGATATTGCATAAATAGCACAAAAGTCAACCAAAAAGCCTAAAACGAGCACGAGATGTGGAAAAGTGTCACAAAGCCGAGTAAAAGATGAAATCTACTCAAGGAAAGCCCGTGATGACGAGTTTATTTCTTAAAAAGCTCAAGAAGATGAACGATACGCTTAATCAAACCAGAAAGATATTCATGAGAATAAGCTTTCCAAAATTGAGCAAGTGAACGTTTTTACATCTTTGAAGACTTGAGATAAACGTCAACACAATGCCTCGAAGTTACATGAGTTTACATTTAGTAGTTTAAACGTTTATTGGTATTGTAATAGAAGTTTGATGATTAGTTCATAACTTGTAAAAGTCTAGGGGGCAAAGCGTACACGTAAGCAAACTTGTAAACCCCTAGCTTGATATATCTCTTGGATGGCTTCATTTGTAAGCATTAGATTAGATTAGATAGGATTAGGAGTAGGTGTTAGGTAGGTGTAGTTTAGCTTATTTTCATGTCTTAGTGTAATTTTTTTTATTAATGCAAACTTATTTCATGACTTATCTTTAGCTTATTTTCGCGTTCTTCAATCTTTTCTTTAATCTTTTAAGCTTATTTACATGTCCTTAATCTTTACAAAAAGCTTTTATAAAAATCTCCATCACCTTTGCATGTCCTTTTGTACTCGTTTGGTTTAAGATAGTTTAGAGCTTATTTTTTGAGTCGTTGCCTTTTTATTAGCTTATTTAGTGTCTTAAACTTGCTTTTCATTAAGTTTTCATTTGATTTTATCAACTTTAAGAATTAGTTTCTCGTAAAAAATGATTCAGCTTTGAAAAGTAGAGTTTTGCGAGTTTGGAGCCCTAGAAATAGGGTTTAGCGAGTATGAACTTATGATTCATTGCGAGTATGAGTTTTAGACTAGGCCTTGCGAGTATGGTGATGTATCCTTGCGAGTATGATCAAAAGTTAGCGAGTATGGAACCACATTCCTTGCGAGTATGGGTTGTTTGAGGTACTTAGCGAGTATGGGTGATGAGTAGCGAGTATGAGGCTCGTTTTCCAAATCCTTGCGAGTATGAAAACTCAACATTTAGCGAGTATGGATCCTATGATCTTGCGAGTATGGGGTTTTCTATAGCAGCGAGTATTAGTTGTTTCTTTTTATAGCGAGTATGGTTTTCTTTTCAAGTTCTTTTCTAGTTTTCTTTTCTTTTTCCAAGTCGAGTTAGACTTTTATTTTCCCTCATCGTTTATCGAGTGAGGTTTCATTTTATTAAACTTAAACGTTATGCTGTCGGAATTTTCTAAAAATCTTTTTAGTTACGTTTTCTTATTAAAATCTCGTGTCTTTTAGTTTTTAGTTTTAAACTTTTATTACGTTAAATGTTTTACAAGTCTTTTATTTTCTTTATCGCTTTAAGTTTTTAATATGAGTCTCGAGTAGTTTTTAAAACGTGTTTGCTTAGCTATTCGAGTTTGTGAGTTAAGTGAGAGCGTTAAACGTTTGTGATAAGTAATCGAAAGATTATTTAGGCGTGTGATTTGATTACTCAAAGGACGAAAACCTTTGAACGATTAATTCACTCGTCTTGAGTTAATATCTCTTCAAAAGATTAATTAACAACTAATCTCGAGAAAGGAGAATAACTCGTTGCAACTTTTACCTCAAGCTTAATGATCTTATTCGAGTTGCTTTGCAAACACATTGTCTTTTAAATTCATTTACCGTTTTCATTACTTATCGCTTTTAGTTACCGCTTTCTTTGGTCATTTTTATTCATGCAATTTTACTCATTTACTTATTTCATGTCATTTTACCGCTTTACTTTACTTTAATTTGTCGTTGTAGTATAGATAAAACAAAAACCTTCTTTTAAAACTTATTCACTACACATAGCTCACGGTCTTGAGTGACGAGATCCATATTCAACCCTCGTTGGGACAACGATCCTCGTGGTAAAAGCTTCACCGCTCATTCTGCCTCGATCAGTTTCACTTTAAGACTCTTTTCCACATCTCGTGCTCATTTTAGGCTTTTTGGTTGCTTTTGATGTCGTTTTTGCAATATCCTTTCCTGCACAGTCACAAACACAAAAACACGATATCTTTGGCGTTTAACGTTAGTTTTTTGTCTTATAAACACTTAAACTAAGGTCAAAAGTATGTGTAAAATAACACATACCATCTAGGTAGATGAGGAAATTACGAAAAGTGAGATTAAAGAAGTAAATGATGAAGAAGACTACTTAAATAGGTTACCAACTAAGGAAGAGCGGGAATACCATAAGGACTTATTCGATGACTCCGAGACACCATACTTCCTAGTTAATCCGATTATCAAAACGGGCGACCCTTCTAATCTCATCATACCATGCAACATCGGACATTTGCATGTGTGGAAAGCTTACATCGACCTTAGATCACCCATAAACATCATGGAGCCCAATACAACTTGATAATGAAAAATCAACTTGGGTATAGGGTATTCCCCGATAAGGGATGGATTAGTAACTTCACGGGAAGAGTTAGGGGATTACCGGTTTATGTAGGAAACTTCACCTATGTCACCGACTTTATGATTGTAGAAGATATCCGCCCAATAGTCGATGCAAGTTTAACTCAAGTAGTCTTTGGAAAACCATTTATTGAGGTCTCTAGAATGACTTATGAACCTTCCTTATGGATAGTTAGATTTAAGGATGAGTATAACGACCTAAAATCCGAATAACAATTGAACAATTGAACTTATGACACGAATATAATTTTAATTCTAAACACTTATGTTATAAGTTATGTTGCAAATGGAAATTCTAAGCCTAAGCGATAATTAATAAATGTCTAAATTATTAAATTACATAGCACACGTTCCTAGTTTGTAAACGTGTGCACCATCTGAAATTTCAAGAAGATAAAACCATAATAATTTGAAATGAAGACTTGAAGAGAATTAGTCACCCTTATACTCTCCTCAAGACTCGGCAACTCACAGTTTTTATCTTCCACTCGTTTCTAATTTGACCAACCGTATTTCACATTTCTATATCACATAAAGCACCTAGAAACAAAGTGACGGCATGCCTTTCTCCCACTCCTCCCATTCGTGAACCTTGAGCACCTAAACACAAAAATCACATAACAAAAACACAAACAACTCAATAATACCGATCCATTTTGGCATTCATGACACGAAAACAGTTTGAAGACGGAGGGTTCGATCGTAGTATATATTTGTTCGAAGAGTATGGTTAATGCCGTGTGGCTGATTATAGTGTGATGCGCCTCTTGGTTCGTATTTCCTGTTAGAGAAATCCAACGCTAAGGTAACCTTAAAAAAACCATTTGATGTTCTTGTGATGTTCTTCATGCGTTCATACGATCACTGATATGTTTATTTCGTTTAATAAAAGTCATACGAAGATTTAATACACATTTGTCACGTAAAAGAATGATCACAACCCTATGCTATTCGATCTATATATTTATAAACTGATTCGACTCATATACATTTCTGTTTGGATATGCTTCCATTTGATACTAAATCCTATGCAAACTAAAAATAAGAAGATTTCATGCATGTCTCGGCTTGACGTTTTCGATTCGAACTAATGATAAAGTAAAGAGGATCACATGCAAGTTTACTGGTTTGGTTTTGACATGTATTTAAAAAGATAAAAGGATGTTGCATGCATGGTCATGCGTATACATATAAGAATATGACTAATTCGGTTTTGACAAAATACAAAAACTAATGGTGTTGCTATCTGATTTGTGGGTCACGAATTTGTTTTGTATCACGAATAAAAAGATAAAAAGGATGTGCGTGTTTATATCAGTTTCAAGAAAACAAAAGAGAGTGTCATGCATATTTGTGGGCATGGGTAAAAGTAACGAGGGGTTGTTTCATGTAACATATGTGCGTCTGTTTTTATTAACGAATAAGGATGTTTGCTTCGGCTTATTTAAATAATAAGATCTCGTGCCGTTACGGGATAACTATTAATATCGTGGGTACGTTAATAAATTATAAAAATTATAATGACGTGGTCCAAAATTATTACCTTAATATTAATTTATTGAACTAACATTTAAATTAATTTTATTTGACTTTTAATATTTAATTTTGATAATTTACATTTTAGACCCTAAACTTATTATATTGATATTTTAGACCCAAACTATTATATTGGTCATTTTAATTTAATCTTTAAAGATTATTTAATTGTCATTTATAACCCTGATTTATAAAAGTTACTAAATTGGGGAACTTACTTAAAAAGGAAATTACTACTTTTGAAAAGCTGCTATAAATGAAAAGTTACTAAAAATGAAAAGCTGACTAAAATGAGCAATCTGATATAAAATAGTATTAATAATAAGACGATCATTAATTTGTGTAGATTCGCTGAAGAAGGAGTAAGTTCTGATCCTTGTGTTTTCTGATATGGTTTCATTTGCGGTTTGAGGTACAGATATGATTCGTTTTCAATAGGGACTTCTCATGACTTTGATCCTTGACTTTACTATGACCTTTTGATATGATTCGTTTGATATGAGCCTTTGCTATGATTCCTCTGATTTGATTCTGATTTGCTATCCACTTTGATTATGATTATGTGATTACTAATTATTATGAGACTCAGTTATATTATGCTCTGGGAGCATTCTGTTCTGTTATGCTATGGGAGCATTCTGTTATGGATAGCCTTGCTTTGTTTGTTCTGATATGTTCTGTTCTGATGCCTGAGTTTTACTAACTACTCATGGATTGGTAACCATGGCCGTGTCATTGAAGGCACCTGTGCATGATCACTTTCTGGGCGGTGGTGATTATTAGTCCCTCGCGTCCCCGTCTGTTATTGATATGAGTATAGTTGATCAGCTTGGGCCCAGCTTTGATATGTATGATTTGCTTTGTAGGGGGGGCGTATGGATGCATCCTAGGTACGTTTGATATGATATGATACGATTTGGTTTGGTGACTGACTGTACGTGCCTTGTACCCCTTTCACGTCTGGTACAATGGAGTCTACAGCTCTATGTACACCCTTTGAATTGACGGATATGTGCTTATGTGATTTGAGACCTATTCGAGTGGCTCTGGTAGGTCGGCTCATGGCTTTTCTATATTTCTTTGTGTCTATTCGAGTGGCTCGGGTAGACAAGACTTTGTTGGATACATACTCTTTGATTCTTACTACTATCTGATTATGCTTGCACTTGATATCTTTATGATGCCTGATTCAGTTGACTTATGATATTTGTTCAGTTGATCGTTGATCTCTTATTCATTTGACAGATGATATTCTTTTCAGCAGGAGCTTATGATTTCCTTTGTTATTACTTATATACTTTTCGATTATCAGTTTTGCTATATATCTGTTCACTGGGCTTTTTAAGCTCAGCCAGCTCAACCGCATTTCTTTTCCCTCGGCAGGTTTTAGGTTGGAAGCTGGGTTTGGGTGAAGAGTGCATAGGAGCGTTAGTGGACTACCCCAATGATTAGAAGCCTTTGACACTTGGATTAGACTTGGACTTGGATTCGATTAGATTTTTGATTAGCTTTGTATTCTCATTCTTGTATAGAGTTGGTATTTCCTTTGTAATCTTTAGAATATCCTTTGTAACTTTATGTTTATAAGTCTTCCGCTTGCGTTGTATGTTCTGATATGCCACCATAATGTGATGCTTCTACCCTTGTCGGGTTGGGGTGTTACAATGAGACCGATGAAGTGAACTACCAAATGCCATATAAGATTGAACAATTCCAACACTTTTCAAACATTGAGAAGGAGCTTAAACAAGCGGTCTACTATAGGAATGATGAGGATAGACGTAGGGGAGTAGACTATGTCATGGAAAGGATATTCGGCTTCTACAAGGATTATTTGAAATTAGGACCGGATTATAAAACCGGACAAGAGGAGGACCTAGAAACCGTAACTAACGATGAAGTCACGTAATATACGGTGACTTTGAGTCTAGCTACAAGACTCGTTAATAAAGAAAAGCGCTTCTTGGGAGGCAAACCAAGCTTTGTGTTTATTTGTTTGTTTGTTTGATTTTATTTGTTTCTGTGTGTGGGTTATTTTTCTTGTTATTGATTCATGCTTCAAAAACTAACTTGTGAAAATGCTTTATTTTGTTCTTAACTTCGTCTTAACTACATATAAAGGTATTTTGCAAATGATAAGTGTAAGGGAATCTAAATCGGTTTATAAGAACGAATGAACATGAATCATAACAATGTAAATTAACATAAATATTAGTACTTGTTTGAGTCAAATGCTTGTATCGAGTCATAATGATATTTTTGCAGGAATTCCAGGAAGTAAGGTATAGTTTTTCCAGAAATTTTTCGGAAACTTAACATGAGAATTCTGTCAGATCATTTCTGACGGCGTCAGGCCTTACAACCTAACGGCGTCAGGCAGTAATTTTATGAAATTTTTGAAAGTTTTGTTTTTCTTCCGGAATCATAAAAAGTTTTGTTAATTCTCTAACTTATAATCTCCAGGAATTCTTCAAAAACTTCATTCCACAAGCATAATATCCTACTATAGATTATACCGCCGATTTTATGCGAGGTTGGCCTTTATTCTTTTTCAGGTTAACAGGTTATTTTGGACAAGGAGATGATTAATATTTTGAAAGGGAAGCTTTGAGCGTTCATCTTTCTTGGAAGAAGATCTAACCATGTTACCTCACTATCTACACCAAACGAATCAAGGGAGTATTTTGTTTCATTCTTTCATTTTCTTTACTTTTACATCTTTTATGTGAACATTGGGGATAATGTTCGATTTAAGTGTAGGGGGGGGGGGGTAAATGAAGACACCTTAGAGAATGCAATTGCGCTTGATTTTTGTTTGTTTGATAGTAAATCAGTAATAAAACCAAGAGAAATATTTGTTAGGGCAGTTTTAGCGCCAATTTAAAAATTTTTACAACATTTAGAAGTGAAACTTTTGTCCTAATAAGCGTCTCATGGATAGGAAATTATATGACTAGCACAAAAAACCATACCACTAAAAATTTTCCACCCCAAATATGTGAGGTTCGCCCCTAGAATTGGTAGGAAAAGCATTTATGCTATGATGTGTGTACCGGTAGCACTTAGATTCTAGAACTTGCGTTAGGACCATCTCAAATCCACAAGTGAGACTACATTCGTGTAGTTAAGATCTACTACATGATAAGAGGTATTAGGATTAACCCTTGTTTTACACCCGTGTTTTTGTTATAATTATGTCGGCTACATTGGTCAAGTAATTCTTCCTCACCCTTTGCTTTGTACCCATTTTTGGTACACGATACCCCTAGTACACCCCTCAGAGCCTATCTTTTCGCTTCGACCTTTGAGCATCTTACTCAAAGTGAGAATTTGTTACACCCCAATTAAATGTACACCCAAATCGCCTTAGCCTACCTTGTATGCACTCACCTTTAGTGCATTATTGTGACAACATTTGTGTTAAACCCTTTGTTAATTATCTAANTGTACCCATTTTTGGTACACGATACCCCTAGTACACCCCTCAGAGCCTATCTTTTCGCTTCGACCTTTGAGCATCTTACTCAAAGTGAGAATTTGTTACACCCCAATTAAATGTACACCCAAATCGCCTTAGCCTACCTTGTATGCACTCACCTTTAGTGCATTATTGTGACAACATTTGTGTTAAACCCTTTGTTAATTATATAATTGATTACATGGTTGCTAAGTCGAGTCATATCCTTGTACATATTGTTTTGGGACGATTGGGACTCATTGGGTAAAGTACTAGTGTAATGGAGTAATGGAGAAGAACATCATTATTACCCCCATACGTGCTAAATATTTTAAAAAGTACTCCAAGTTTTTCGATTATCTTAATTCTAGTGAGTAATGAAATCTAAGTAAACACAATTTTCTCCATATTGTTTTCACAACCACAATAGTTTAGATATTTATTTTATTTTAATTTGCAAAAGTAGTAAACTTGGGTTAGTTGACTAGCAACTAATTCCGCCCTTCCTCTAAAAACCGAGATTTTTATTGCTTTCATAAAAATATAAAAACACAAAAAGAATCTTCCCTCCACCTTTAGATCTATTAGATTAGCTTTTCTATCCTAACGAACACTATTCCCTGTGAGAGAACGATCAATCCCCGTACTTGCCAATATCCTATACTACTACGGTCAGGTACACTGCCTGGTGGGGTTGTAAGCCTCTTGAGATCCCTCGAGAGGTAAAACCTGTTGTAAGGTCACAACACCACGCATCAAGTTTTTGGCGCCGCTGCCGGGGAATAGTTATTGTTTAGGTAGAANCCTCCACCTTTAGATCTATTAGATTAGCTTTTCTATCCTAACGAACACTATTCCCTGTGAGAGAACGATCAATCCCCGTACTTGCCAATATCCTATACTACTACGGTCAGGTACACTGCCTGGTGGGGTTGTAAGCCTCTTGAGATCCCTCGAGAGGTAAAACCTGTTGTAAGGTCACAACACCACGCATCAAGTTTTTGGCGCCGCTGCCGGGGAATAGTTATTGTTTAGGTAGAATTTTTATTTCTTTAGGTCTACTCACTAGATTCCTTTCTAGGGAGATTTTTATTTTATTTTTCTAGGATTTTCTTGTAGTCTATCTTTTCTTTGTGCTTTTGTTCGTAAAATTTTCCTTTGATTATTCCGTTGGCCATTATGGAAAACGCGAATCCACCCCTCACATCCGATGAAGTAGCATCACTGAAATACCGAGTCGAGAATGAGATTAGGGAGCTTGAGGAACTCAGTAGTTTAATTGATGCTCAATTAGATTATGCGCTTAACAACCATGCGAGCACCATATGTGATGATTCTATGAGTTTAGGAAGTTTTGAGGAAAAAGGAGGCGAGAGAGTAGGCGATGAATACTTTAATCTTTACCCCACTAAGGAAGAGATCGCTTATTACCACAACATTATTGATAACCCTCGTTCCCCCCTCACAAAAATTGATCCAAAAATAAAAAGAGGTGACCCTAAGAACGTTAAGATACCATGCATGATAGGGTATAAATACATTAATCAAGCATATATTGATTTTGAATCCCCAATCAACGTTATGTCTTCAAGTGTCTATAACGACGTAGTAAACCAGAAGCTTACCCCTAGGAAGGACCCCAACTACCCCGGTGGAGTTTGTAATTTTGTCGGGAGGGTTAGAGATGTACATGTCTTAGTTGGGAACTTTACGTATGTCACCGACTTTATGATTGTTGAGGATCTCGCGAGTGTTATAGACTGTAGCCTGTCCCATGTCGTGTTAGGTAAACCTTTCGTAGAGGAGTCCAAATTGAGTTACGATGAATCGGAAGGGATAATTCAATTTTCTAGTGAGACCGATAGGATTAAATATAAAATGCCCACTAAGATGAATGAATTTCGGTTTGTGCCTCGGTTAGAGAAGGATTACATTGGCGCTACCGAGGACATTAATGAAGAAGATAAGAGGAAAGGCATGGATTATGTGTGGGAGAAAAGGAGCTTCTACTACAAGGATTGCCTAAAACTCGGGCCGAAGTATAAGATTGATAGAGAGGTTGCCAATAAGGTTGTAGAGGCAATTAGGAAAAAGGTGTTGAGCATTTACAAAGGGTACTTGCAATCGGATCCGAAATTTAAAGCGTTTGTTGAAGATGACTTAGGAACCGTGACCAACGACGAAGTCACGTAACGTACGATGACTTTGAGTCTAGCTACAAGACTCGTAAATAAAGAAAAGCGCTTCTTGGGAGGCAACCCATGTTTTGTTTGTTTTTGTGTGTTTATTTGATTTTATTTGTTTCCGTATGTAAGTTATATTTCTTGTTATTGATTCATGCTTCAAACTAAATTGTGAAAATGCTTTATTTTGTTTTTAACTTCGTCTTAACTACATATAAAGGTATTTTGCAAAAGCTAAGTGTAAGGGAAATCTAAATCGGTTAATAAAGAACGAATGAACATGAATCATAACAACGAAATTAGCTTACATATTAGTACTTGTTTGAGTCAAATGCTTGTATCGAGTCATAATGAATTTTTGTAGGAATTCCAGGAAGTAAGATCTAGTTTTTCCAGAATTTTTCCCGGAAGCTTGACATGAGAATTCTGTCAGAACTTTCTGACGGCGTCAGGGTTAACACCTGACGGCGCCATGTTAAAATTTTCTGCAATTTTTGAAAGTTTTGTATTTTTCCGGAAAACTAAAAAGTTTTGTCAATTCTTTAACTTATAATCTCCAGGAATTCTGCAATATATTCATTCCACAAGCATTATATCTTATTATATAGATTATACCGCCGATTTAACGCGAGGTTGGCCTTTATCTTTTTCAGGTTAACAGGTTATTTTGGACAAGAAGACGTTTATTATTTCGGAAGGGAAGCTTTGAACGTTCGTCTATCTTGGAAGAAGATCTAACCATGTTACTTCACTATCCACAACAAACGATTCAGAGGAGTATTTGATTTCATTCTTTCATCTTATTTACTTTTACGTCTTTTATTTGAACATTGGGGACAATGTTCGGTTTAAGTGTAAGGGGGGTAAATGAAAGCACCGTTGAGAATACACCTATGCTTGATGTTTTGCTTTTTTTGATAGCTAATTTGTAATAAAACCAAGAGAAATGTTTGTTAGGGCAATTTTAGCGCCAATTTAAAATTTTTTACAACATTTTGAAGTGAAACCTTGATCTTAATGAGCGTCTCATGGATAGGAAATTGTATGACTAGCACAAAACCGTACCACTAAAAAATTTTCCACCCCAAATATGTGAGGTTCACCCCTAGAATTGGTAGGAAAAGCACCCATCTTTGGTGCTATGATGTGAGTACCGGTAGCATTTAGATTCTAGAACTTGCGTTAGGACCATCTCAAATCCACAAGTGAGACTACATTCGTGTAGTTAAGATTTTCTACATGATAAGAGGCATTAGGATTAACCCATTGTTTTACACCCGTATATTTGTTATAATTACGTTGGCTACATTGGTCAAGTAATTCTCCCACACCTTTGTGTTATACCCATTTTTGTTACACGATACCCCTAGTACACCCCTCCGAGTCTATCCTTTCGTTTCGACCTTTGAGCATCTTACTAAAAGTGAGAATTTGTTACACCCCACTAAATGTACACCCAAATCGCCTTAGCCTACCTTGTATGCATCCACCTTTGGTGCATTATTGTGAAAACATTTGTTAAACCCTTAGTTAATTATCCGGTCAATTACATGGTTCCTGAGTTAAGTCATATCCTTGTACATATTGTTTTGGGACGATTGGGACTCATCGGTAAAGTATTAGCGTGATGAAGTAATGGGGAAGAGCAACATTATTACCCCCATATGTGCTAAATAATTTAAAGTACTCCAAGTTTTTCGATTATTCTAATTCGAGTCATTAGAATAGTGATTGTAAAGTTATGTAAAGATTCAAGTGTAAGGGGAATGCAACTCCCCTTTGATGTATTATTTTGGATGGTAGGGCAAGAGTGTATGAAAAAAAAATCGAAAAAATCAAGAACAATACAAAAAAATATGAAAAAGAAGAAGAAAAACATACGGACTACCATCCCGTTTCCTTTTATATTCTTTTTAGTTCTTTGTTATTTCATTTTTAGACTAAGATCGAGTCGAGTCTTGACTTAAGCAACGATGTAGAGTGCATGTATTTGATCATGATAATTAGCTTGCCACCACTAAATAAACCTTATTCCAACCAAACCGTGTTATCATATCCCTACACCTTACGTTACAACCCTTTATAAAGCCCTCTTTGATAGTTTATCTTAGGTGCTTACGCCTTGTGGAGGAGTAATTGATCCTTTCCCAAGCCTATGGTAATCTATTTGCTATGACAGGTAGTGAGTGTTATTTTCTGTTTCCATTTATGAGATATAAACTTTATGACATTTGAGAGATGTGAGAATCCAAACACTATTTGTGAGGTGCTAGTGTATGATTTCCGTGCTTGTTATGATTAGGGTCTAATAACTATTTGTTGTAATTACTTTTATATTCGTGTTAAATGACCCCTAACTCATATTTTGATTGGAATAAAAGCTCATTTGCTTATGGACAAGCAAATCTCAAGTGTAAGGGTATTTGATGAGACGAAAAGTGTTACGCTTTTAGGGGATCATTTAAGCCCTAATTCGTATAAATGTGATCAAATATTGCCCTAAATCGTTCCTTTTGTCATTTTAGGTACTTTTGAGAGGAATTCTGGAAAACATGCATATTTGGACGTTTTTGGAGCATAAAAGTGAAGAAAACGAAAAAGTCTCAAAGAAGCTGGAAATTACAACCTGACGGCGTCAGGAGTCACAAGGTGACGCCGTCAGCAAGGATGACAAAAGAGTGGAATTCAATTATCAAACAACATGCCAGAAAGATTTCAAGATTTAATACCTGACGGCGTCAGGTGTTGGAAAAAGTAGGCCGTCACGTGTTAAGTTAAAGAGAGACGGCCCAGAGAGTTTTACAAGCTGACCACGTCCCAAATGGATCTAGGCCATCCGAGAACCCTAATGTCGGCGAGGTGACGGCGTCAGACCCTATAAGCTGACGCCGTCTGAACTTATTTTCTCTATATATTTTCCAAATTTTCATTCATTAGGGTGGAACTTTGTGGAGAACTTTTAGGGCAAACCCTAAAGACGAATTTTCTGTGACTCTTAGGGTCTCCAACCCTTGGAACCCTAGTGCTTAATTAAAGATAAGTCTTCACTTTAATTTTCATTCATTAGGGTGGAACTTTGTGGAGAACTTTTAGGGCAAACCCTAAAGACGAATTTTCTGTGACTCTTAGGGTCTCCAACCCTTGGAACCCTAGTGCTTAATTAAAGATAAGTCTTCACTTTAATTTAATCAATATGTCTATGTGTTGGTTGTCTATCTATCTTGTTTGTCTTTTAATTAACATGAGTAGGTAAATTCTCTAGTGTTTGCTTAGATCTAATGAAACCTAACTATTGATTATTGGTTAATTGGTATGTGTTGTTGTTTGTTGGGATGATTGTTTCATCGATGTTAGGCTCAAGAAAACTGGCCAACCTCCTTTATGGTAACGTGCTTGAACGTCTTGGGAAACATGTAGTCGAGGCATACTAGGCTATTAAGGTAGTATTTAACGCATGAGCCACTGTTTACAACCCCTATGGTTGTGCCGTGCATGGCATAGGGCGAGATAAGAGCTCATAGAAATGGAGAGATATGTATGCCACTCCATGAGTTATTAGGAATACACCCTTCATCCACACAAGTAACACATATATCAATTAACCGGTAAAAGATAGTTAGGGAGTAATGAAATTTAAGTAAACACAATTTTCTCCATATTGTTTTCACAACCACAATAGTTTAGATATTTATTTTATTTTAATTTGCAAAAGTAGTAAACTTGGGTTAGTTGACTAGCAACTAATTACGCCCTTTCTCTAAAAACCGAGATTTTAATTGCCTTCATAAAAATATAAAAACACAAAAAGAATCTTCCCTCCACCTTTAGACCTATTAGATTAGCTTTTCTATCCTAACGAACACTATTCCCTGTGAGAGAACGATCAATCCCCCGTACTTGCCAATATCCTATACTACTACGGTCAGGTACACTGCCTGGTGGGGTTGTAAGCCTCTTGAGATCCCTCGAGAGGTAAAACCTGTTGTAAGGTCACAAAACCACGCATCAGTTTAGCAACAATGTATAGTGCATGTATTTGATCATGATAATTAACTTGCCGCCAGTAAAATACCCTTTATTCCAACCAATCTGTGTTTATCATATCCCTACACCTTACGTTACAACCCTTTGGAAAGCCCTCTTTGATAGTTTATCTTAGGTGCTTACGCCTAGTGGAGGAGTAATTGATCCTCTCTTAAGCATATGGTAATCTATTTGCTATGACAGGTAGTGAGAGATATTTTCCATTTTCATTTATGAGATATAATTCTATGACACCTGAGAGATGAGAGTATCCAAACACTATTTGTGAGGTGCTAGTGTATGATTTCCGTGCTTATTATGATTAGGGTCGAGCAACTATTTGTTGTAATTACTTTTATATTTGTGTTAAATGACCCCTAACTCATATTTTAATTGGAATAAAAGCCTATTTGCTTGAGGACAAGCAAATCCCAAGTGTAAGGGTATTTGATGAGACGAAAAGTGTACCCGTTTTAGGGGGTCATTTAAGCCCTAATTCGAGTTAATATGATCAAGTATTGCCCTAAATCATTCCTTTTGTCATTTTAGGTACTTTTGAGAAGAATTCTAGAAAACACATCATTTTGGACGTTTTTGGAGCATAAAAGTAAAGAAAACGCCAAAGTCTCAAAAGCAAGCCGGAAATCCTACCTGACGGCATCAGAGTCACAAGGTGACGCCGTCAGCCAACCAAGACAAAGGAGTGGATTCAGACTTAACCAGACGCCCTATGAAAGAATTGAGATGTTTACACCTGACGGTGGCAGGTGTTAATAAACCTAGGCCATCAGGTGTAATGTTAATGAGAGATGGCCCAACCATTTTTTCAAGTGACCACATCAGAAGTAGATCTAGGCCATCCGAGAACCCTAATGGCGGCGAGCTGACGGCGTCAGAACCCGTAACCTGACGCCATCAGAATGTAAAATCTATATATACTTTTCTATTTTTCATTCATTAGTGTGAAACTTTTGGTGCAACTTTGGGAATAAACCCTAAGACGAATTTAGCTGTATTTTCAAGGGTTTTTCACCCTTGACTCCTCCATGTTCAATTAAATATAATTCTTCACTCAAATTAATCAATATGTCTATGTGTTGGTTAATTATATCTTATGCTTGTCTTTCAATTAACATGCTAGGCTAGATTTATCTTGTGTTTGCTTAGATCTAATGAAACCTAACTATTGATTATTGGTTGTTGGTGTGTTATTAATTGTATTGGATGATTGTTCATCGATGTTAGGCTTAAGAAAACTGGCTAACCTCCTATACGGTAACTTTCTTGAACGTCTTAAGAAACATGAACCAATGCGTACTAGGTTTTTATGGTTGTATTTAATGCATGAGCGAATTCTAGTGATCCCATGTTAGGAGCTTATGAGCGGTCTCGACATAGGAGTGAAGTAGGAGCTTATAGAGTTGGGGAAGTACGTACGCCACCCCACGAATGGTATTAAGGAATACACCCGTCATCCACACAATTAATACACAGTAATTAACTAGTAAAAGATAGTTAGGGATTAAGGAAATCTAAGTAAACACATTTGTCTACATATAAGTTTTACAATCTTTATTTTCTTGTTATTTTATTTTTAATTGCAATAGTAGTTTTTGGGTTAGTTGACTAGCAACTAATTCCGCCCACTCTTTCAAACACGAGATTTTACTTGCTTTCCTAAAAATATAAAAATAGAAAAATAATCTTCCTTCACCCTTAGACCTATTAGAGTAGTTTTTCAATCCTAACGAACACTATTCCCTGTGAGAGAACAATCAATCCCCCGTCCTTACCACTATACTATACTACATCAGTCAGGTTCACTGCCTGGTGGGATTGCAAGCTTCTCAAGATCCCTTGAGAGGTAAAACCTGTTGCGTGGTCGCAATCCCGCGTATCATATAGCAACCTCTTACATATAATGAAATGACCGAGACTTGAGAGATTACGTGAAACGTGATCCTAACAATGGTTCCTTAATTAAGTCCCACACTTCACTTTCCGCAAATGTCCTTAACCCATACTCAAACGTAATCCTATCATCACCTTCATTTTTTATCATATCCATGAATGACCTTTTCAATCTCTTAGAGCTTTCCGGGTTAAGATTTCCTTGATTGGTTTTAATGGACCCCTCCGAAAGAGACATACTTCCTATTTTTTGAGAGTTGTTTTCTAATGTATAGTGGAGGATGTATTAGGTTTGAAAGACCTCTTGAGGTTTTATAAAGAAGATGATTGATAAGTGTTCAATGGTTAATAAAACTTTTTTTGGATAATAGATCTAAAGGACACAATTTAGCATGATTATATGTGAGAAATATGATTTAGTGGTTTTAGAATAAGGTTTGTACTTAAGATTCCTCCAATGTTTCTTTCTTACCATTTATATCCTCCTCATCTTCTAGTAATCTCATTCCTAGTCCTAATCTCAAATAATTATATTGATCTTTATCTAAGGGTTTTGATAGGATCTTAGAAATGTTGTCTACACAAGGTATTTTCTCTATAGTGATGTGATTTTTCATGATGTTGTCTTTTAGGAAGTGATGTCTAATTTCAATGTGCTTGGTTCGAGGGTAATCAATTGGGCTTGAGTCTAGATTGATAGAGCACATATTGTCACATAATACAGGTACTTCATTTAACATGATATTCTAATCAACAAACGCTTGCTTCACCCATAACGCTTGTTGACAAGCCCTTCCGGCCGCCACATAATCGGATTCTGTTATGGAGTTCGCATAAGACGTTTGTTTCTTAGAGAACCATGATGTTAAGCATGCACCTACAAATGCGAATATTCTGCTAGTGCTTTTCAAATCAACTATATCTCCCGCATGATCCGAGTTGGCATAAACCAACACTTTTACCCCCGTATCCATTGGATACCAAAGGCCTAGGTGTTGAGTTCCCTTAATATACCTAAATATTCTCTTAACGGCTTCTAAGTAAGAAATCTTAGGATCTTCATGGAATCTAGCGCAAAGACAAACACTAAACATTATGTCCGGCCTACTTGCCGTTAGATATAGTCAACTTCCTATCATGCCCCTATACTTAGTGTTATCAACGGATTTGTTTCCTTTTTTTTTGGGTAAAAGGGTCTACACCCTGGCAAAATTCATTACACCAAAAAACGTTGAGGTACAATATGACGAGGGTGAATTCCCTCGCCCCCAGTCCCGTAGGACACTTACAAGACACCTATCTAAGAATGGCATACCATTCTTAGACTAACATGCACATCATGTGCAACTAACCAACATAAACATGCTAAACAAAGCAACCTAACTACAAGAACCACAAAAAAATGGCATGACACATAACTATTTCTTCTTGCGTCCTTGTACCCTGAAGTCTCTTGAAGAACCACACTTTATCTTGGAATAATGCTCGATATTGTCGTAATTCTCATAGACTTCATCAACTTCATCTTCACTTTCAGTAACCCTACCCGCAATAGGATCACACTCCATATTAGAACTCTTCGCTACTTCACTTATAACCGGATAAGAGCATGTTGCCTTATTAATTACATTAGATAACGTGATAGAAGTAGCACAAGCTGAATGAACCATGCTCGTAGAAGTAACATCATTGTGAGAACATTTCTCCCACAAACTTTCAATAGTGGTATGCAATGGTACCTTAGTAATACAGCCCTCCCCCACGGTTTCCACACCTCCCAAAGAAGAATTAGTATCCACCGGTTCAAGCTGCTCAAGTTGAGTCGATACCTTTTCCACAGCCTTAGTAGGACCAGCATCACTCTTTTCCGCATCCTTAGATGTACCAATCGAGTTAGAAGCATCATTTGTAGGCCGATTAAAACGACCAGCCCCCAAATCACGTTTTGCACCATTACTCTTCTTTTTGGTAGCCGGTTTAGAAACAGGTTGATACAAAAGTTTGGGCTTAGTTTTAACCCCCCAAGACCCTTTAGTACCTTTATCACTAGTTTTACCAGCCTTATTAGAGTGAACATTACGATCAACCTCGATATCTTTTTTAGCCGAGTCTGAACCTTTATGAACCAACTTACGTCTAAGAGGACATACATCATCATCATGATTGAAACAAACACACTTAGAACACCAATATGGCCACCATTCATACTCGACATCAAGAGCTTCCATGTAATGTCCCTTACCCTTAGGCAAAGGTATAGCAACATCAATCGATTCCAAAACATCCAAATCAGCTGATAATTCAATAAGTACCCTTGCATATGTATAACGACCCCAAGGATTGTTACACATATCATTAGTACCCGCATCAAACCGTATTATCGGCCCCAATCGTTTTGCAATCAAACTTATACCGACTTTAGAATACACCACGAAAGGCACATTATGTATACGTACCCAAACAGGTACCTTAGTAATTTTCTCCTTTTCCAACCTCATGTTAGGCACCCAAACACGTAGGAATAAAGGCATAGATCTGATAAACCAAGGACCACCATTAAGAACTTTATTCATACCTTCAAGTGATGAGAATTTGAAAATGAAGAAACCATTCCGCAATATAACATGTTCAAAGCCGAACTTAGCCCAAGCATGCTTGACATAATCTTCCACAACAGGAGACGCAATTCGTTGACCAATGAAATAACCGTATAATGAATTAGCAAATTTAAGGCACATATCATCAACGATGGCCATTGGAATAACAACATTAGAACCCGAACCAGTAACCTCATCAATTCCAGCATATTGTGATTCACGAGGTACATTAGGCTCACCATTAATAGCTGGTCCAACATGATTTGGACCATGTTCAGTAGAAGAGGTCGTAGATAAACCATTACCATTATCAACGGGATCATTCGTTTGTAAACCGTATACCAAATCCCTAGCCACCTCTACACCAGCAACAACATTACATTCATCGTTATTAGGAACATTCATAGTAGTACTACCTGTATTATGAGGCATATCACCAACGATTTCAGTAACACCAACAACAGCCTCACCACCAGGAGTACTATAAGTCGCATTAGGGTTCATTGTAGGTTCAATAACCAACTCACCAGAACTAATACCACTACGAGCAGCACCATCAGTTGTGTTTTTACACGTCAAAGGCTCCACAACCTGATTATGCACCTCATCAGTCTGAATAGGGTGTGTAAAAACCCTAACAGGTTGCCGAGTAGGAGATAAATCGTACCCAGCATTAACCCTTTTCAAGCGAGCCATACGTACACTCACTTCTTCCAAATTAACCACAGGATGGGGAGTAGCAGTCCTCGTGGATTTCATCTCTCTATAACCCACTTTCAACAACTTACAATACCCAAAAAACCTACAAAGGTTTACTTGCAACCGGATAGATAAATCAAACTAAAAAAAAGGTTTGTTAATTGTAGCACGATTCCAATCAGTAACGCCCCAAACAATAGCTTCTAATCAAACCAAGAGTACTAAAATCGATTTTGAAAACCTTAATCCCAATAAGGATATATAAGGAACAAGAAAACCGACTTCAATTAGGAGTGGGTTTGAAGAAACGATTGGAAAATAATGTCGGTTTAAAAAACCCTAAAAAAAACGATTTCACAAATTCACACCAAAAAACCTATTTAATTCCACGAATCTGATCAAGAACTTGATTAGTACGAATAATAATCAATAACCAAAACAGATTTATGAAAGAAAAACAAGGATTTGATTAGAATTGGTGAAAAACGATTAGAATGTAGGGGTTTTTTTTTGTCGCCACATAGAGAGAACTTTTAGGGTCTGATTTGTTTCCTTTGTCTAGGGTGAGAACTCTTTTTCTAGAAATAGGGGTTTTGGTAGCCTTTGAATTTTCCAATCCAAATTTCTTAAGCATCTCTCCAATGTATTTGGATTGGTTGAAAAATATTCCATCATTTAATTGTTTAATTTGCAATCCTAGAAAGAAGCTAAGTTCACCCATCATACTCATTTGGAATTCATTATGCATTAGTTTAGAATATTCACAGCAAAGTGATTGGCATGTTGATCCAAAAATGATATCATCTACATAGATTTTAATAATAATAGGATGCTTTTCCTTTGTCTTTGTGAATAACGTGTTATCTACCATACCCATTTTATATTCATTATGCAAGAGAAATGATTGCAATCTATCATACCAAGCTTTAGGAGCTTGTTTAAGTCCATACAATGCCTTTTTGAGCTTATAAACATGATTAGGTTTTTGAAAATCTAAAAAACCGGGAGGTTGTGCAACATACACTTCCTCTTTGTTGACTCCATTTAGAAACACAATTTTTACATCCATTTGAAAGAGTTTAAATTTATAACTACATGCATATGCAAGTAAGATTCTTATGGACTCTAATCGTGCAACGGGTGCATAAGTTTCATCATAATCAATACCTTCTTGTTAATTATATCCTTGAGCTACTAACCTAGCTTTATTCCTACAAACTATTCCATTTTCATCAAGCTTATTTTTAAAGACCCACTTGGTTCCTATAATAGTTTAACTACTAGGACATGGAACTAAGACCCATACATCATTTCTTAAAAAATGGTCTAATTCCTCCTGCATTGCCATGACCCAATTTTCATCTTTTATAGCTTCCTTAATATTCTTAGGTTCTATTGTTGACACAAATGCAAAATAATTGCTTTTCTTGAGCATGTGATCTAAGTGTTCTTTCACCTAATTCTCCTATGACTTGATCTATAGGATGATCTCTAACTTCCTTAATGTTCTCTAGTCTAGGTAATATTACTTCTAGGTCATTATTTGGTGATTCTAACTTATTTTGACATGCGTCTTCTTCTATGATATCATCATCTAATAAAGATAATGTCCTAGATTTTGGAGGAGTTTCATCCAAAGTTACATTGCATGATTCTTCAACTTTTGAGGTTTCCTTGTTAAGCACAATGTAAGCCTTTGAGGTTTGTGAATATCCTAGAAAGATTCCATTATATTTTGTAGTATCATTTAAGTTTGGATTTCCTAAGGGATCGGAGATCAAGCATTTGCAACCAGAGACTCTAAAATATTCTAGGGATGGACTTTTACCTCTAAGAATCTCATAAGGTATTTTATTAATGGTTTTCCTAATCAAAACTCTATTTAGTATGTAGGATGCGGTTTCTACGGCATGACACCAAAGTTTTTGTGGTATGGATTGTTCGTTTAACATTGTATGACTCATCTCTTGTAATGTTCCGTTCTTCCTTTCAACTACCCCATTAGATTAAGGAGTGCTGATGTGCTCATGGTGTGTACAAGTTTTAAAATTTATAAACACGCTTATCCGATTAACTATTTAACACATACGAGCAAGTATACTCATCCGTTTTAGTAAAGGTGGGTAATTCGAGATCATCCCAAGGGATTTGGTGATCAAAGTATTATAAAACTAGTTTGTATAAAAAGGGTTGTCAATCCTAATTAGCGAAAATTCAAATCTTTAAGTAACAATATTATCTAAAACATATAATTGTGTGAAATGCTACAATCAATCATTTGGAGTATTCATGTTAAGCTTGGTGTAAACTTGTTATGATGCACAACTTTTATATGAATGACTAACAATCAATGGTGTTTATCATGTTAAATCATTACTATAATTCAATCATCTAGTTACTTCCTTTCGGCCTAAGACAACTAGAATAATAACTCCGTTTACACAATGTTGTTTAAAAGCAATCCTTTACTTATGAATTCCTACGAATCCTTTCGGCCTTATTTCGTGATGAAATCTTCTCAAATCCATTTTAAAGAGTAGACATGATGCTTGTCACACATCATATCCCATACTATTTCGTGCACTAACTTTTAGGAATAGAAACATTAAGAAAACCCTTTGGGCCAATATTCCCCAAAGATGTTTTTATCAACAAATTAAGCAAGATTAGATATTATCCCAACAAACTCATAAATTAAGAAGAGTTTTCACGTATCACCTTTTTAAAGAAAAGAATACTCCATGACTAACTACATCATTCACACAAGTATATACCAAATTACTCCATGTCAATTATATCAAAACACAAGTAGTGAGCAAAACATTCATTAAACTCAAAGTAACAATAATTCATTGTGAATAAACAAGATATACCTAGCTTGAGAATTACAAGAACTAGAATTGTGGAACTATAGCAACCACACTCCTCAAAAAAGACTACTAAGACAAAATAAACCCACACTCGAACCAAACTCTTGAGACTTTAACTCAAAGTTTCTTGGACGTTTGTAATAGTATGGTAACCTTTTGGGCAAGTAGTAAGAATTTTAGTGCAAGCCTTACTTAGATTATAGATTGGTATGTTGTATCTAGCCTTAGATATGATTATATAGCCACCAAGACGCTTAATCTCCAAGGAAAAACGTCCTCCAGTAGTTATGATTAAGAAATGATCAGCCACTAATGATAATGAGGACTAAAACCATCAAGAAATGCAACTTTGTAACTGCAGTCACTTTCCAACCGATCGGTATTGATTCCAACCGATCGATTGGATCTTCTGCGCACTTCCAACCGGATCGGTTGCGGGCTCCAACCGAACGGTTGGATGTGACCTGTGATCTAACTTTTGACTTTTCTTGATTATTCTTTGTCGCATGCTTTCTCCTCCACTTTGGTGCAGATTCCTTCCATAGAACTTGATATTTTCTCGATATATGAATGTAGAAATCTTGAATCTATCAAATCCTTGAGTCCTCTTGTGATTCTTCACTCGATTCCTTCTCGAAAAATCCCCAATTGTGCATATTCACATCATTTCTTCATATTTTCATCACTTTTTCCTGTTTTTGGCTACATTTGCTTTTACAAACACTTTTCCATGATTAAGTAACAAATACGTAAAAATATGACCAAATATGATGCACAAAACTAACAATAACGTACCTAAAAACATATATAATTTAAGCGTTATCAAATCCCCCACACTTGAGTTTTGCTCGCCCTGGAGCAAGTCTAGAAGAAAAATAATCTCAATGGTACGGTCTATTTGTGATTCCAAAAATCTAACAATCATCCCTAAGGTTAATTGTTAATTTTTAATGCGAAATTTTTATGGAGCATAAACAAGTATAGAGCATGATAACATAACTAAGCACCTCACGAAGAATAATTTGAATTCACTCATCACTCCATGGTAATTTGATTAGTAAACCACTCATTGCTCAGTCATGATTCATGTTTCTTACCATAGGATTGTACAAGTATCAAAACAACAAAACAAAACATCAAAGAGGTCTTTTATTTGGGTTTCAGGTGAAGGTTACCGGCTTATGTTCAAATATCTCATACAAAAACATCTTAGATCGCTGGCGCGTATTTTTAATAAGTAATAACGGATGGTCACTAGATTATACCTCAGATCACTGGCGCGTCATTCGCATAACGGATGGTCGCCAAAAGATTCTCTAGATCGCTGGCGCGTCATTCCATTACCAAAAATACGGATGGTCACTAATATATTCATGCACTAAATATTTTTACGAAGCAAAGACTTAATTCGAGTGCTCAAAGGTTAACAACGAATAAAGTATATTGGTAAAGTTTAGAATTAGATATGGGAAGTTTCTACAAAATGAAAAATTAAAATCAAGTTCAATTTTCGTTCCCCATATCTTTATACCACAAATGATTATTCTCCAAACTCAATCGATTGTTACACCGCGCCTCATACACTTTTTATTCATCTTATTAGCTTCATTGGCTAATTGATACTATACATACTATAGCTCATTGGCTATCTTTTTTTTTAACTTCCTTCGTCAGCCCCACACTTCGGATGAGCATACGCTACAAAAAATACAAATAAGAGTAGCAATCTCCTTCTTCGTTGAAACAACATATACACGTATCAAAATGTGGTAAACGCATAATCATCAAAAAATAAAGATTTTTCGAACTTCAAATGAACTTGATTTAGGTAAGGCTAAGGTGTAAAGTGTAAAATATTTTTGTAT
This sequence comes from Artemisia annua, assembly GCA_014162995.1. Lineage (NCBI taxonomy): Eukaryota > Viridiplantae > Streptophyta > Magnoliopsida > Asterales > Asteraceae > Artemisia > Artemisia annua. The sequence continues at coordinate 178,916 of LBNU01017546.1, forward strand.
TTTTCTGGATTTAATCAAAAGAAAAGATAGGCTCAGACGGTGTAACTAGGGGTATCTAGTGTTAAAGATAAACGCTAACAAATGGGTTCCAAATACGAAGAACAAACTAATCGATGTGATTAGCAAAAATTGTAAAAGGATGGCCATTTGGTGTAAATCCTAAGTTGCCTCTTATCATTTGAATATATTTTTTCACTCGAAAGTGATCTTAACCGTAATTCATAACAAGTCCAAGTTCTAGAAAATCACCGACACACTCATAGCAAAATATATAGCAAAAGAAATGCTTTATACAAAAAGGCTTAAAACCTCACGATTTAAGGTGAAAACTGTAACATGTACTAGTAAATGTTATCAATTCCAAAATGAATTTGCTCTAATAATTTCATTAAGATCCATAAATTTTCAAATACCCTTATTTTTACCATTGAAACAATCTCATTTACTAAATATAACTTATGCGTCAAAACAACTAGATTTTCAAGGGCGAACGAGTTCTAGTTACTTGAATTCACAACCAATCCTAAAAATTAAAAATAAACCTACTTTTCCTATTTTCTTCTCTCCCCCACACTTTAGTTTTGCATTGTCCTCAATGTAATAAAAATAAATTCAAAGTAAAGGAAATGGGAAAAATTTAGTAAAATAGAAACTACCGGGGTGAAAATATGCGATATGCATATTTGATTACAAATAAGAAAATGAGTTCCCCAACTCCAAATATTGATCAACCATAAGCTTCCGTAATGTCACCCCTGCAAAAACCGCAAAAATATACGAAACAAAGCAAACAAAAACACAAACACAAACAAAAATACTAATAACAAACCAAATGTTAACATAATATGTTATTAATCCTAAAAGAAAGAGTTATAGAAAGAAATAGAAATTATTCAACACACATAATTGTTTTTGCTAATCAACCATCCCAAACTGTAATTGGTTGCACATCCAAAATTTCGAGAAGTCCCAATAGTTTTCCGTTACTATTCTCTGGAAGGTGTTTGAACCTTGTGATGTCAATGATCATTGGTATAACTGGCTCACTGAAATTCTTCATTTCTATTTCGTTAAATAGCCGAAGACTTCTGGGTATTCGCGAAATAAAATGACCCCCGCAAAGATAATGCTTTGTTCCCACTGTTGAACGTCGGTGTAAATGTTCCACAATAAACAAAGCCACATTCAAATGTCGAAGAGGATGTTTCTCTTCTAGTGCATGCAAAACCCCTAAATCTTCTTCGTAAATGAACTCTACATTAGAAGTTCTATGTAATATTGATTGTACTAAGATCCTATGAAGTACTTGTAACAATGGTGTCTTAATTGATGACACCTTACTCTCACTCCGTATTCTAACTTATCCTCTGTACTACTCCGTTTCCAGTATCCATGCGCATCAAAATTGTTTCTGTTTCATATCCCAGTTATAACCACAAATTTGAAGTCCTTGTTACTCAAGTCCATATCCGAATGTAACCCTAATAAGTTCCCAAATTCAAATAATGTTACCTCATGTTTCTTTCCTCCTAAACGAAAATTGAGAAATTTATTAGTTGTCACTCCCACATCTGTAATCTTTTCCTTCATTCGCATAGAACACAGAAACTCCAAACACCATTCCTTATATATCGGTTCTCTAATGTTAAATGCTCTCGTCCACATATCCGACGTCAAAATTTTCTTATCCCATACCATCCTGGTGATAAATAAATCTTCCAAGAACTCATCGCATCCTAATTCTTTCATCACATTCCAATTCATCACTCTTGGTGAATGAATCACACTCCCGCTAATTTTTAGAAGAGTGCTATTAAACAATTTCTTAACTTCAGCTTCCTCTCCTTTCTATAAAAGATTCAGATGGCACTCCGGGATTATCATCAACTCTCTTTTCCTTAATCCATCTCTAGTTCTTTTTGCTATGCTCGAACTTCCCACAATTTGACTCTGAAAATCACAAATTAATGTTAGTATAAGAATATAAGAGCCAATGCTACACAAATCAGAAGTCAAAAACTCGAAACGAAAAAATCTNTGAATCACACTCCCGCTAATTTTTAGAAGAGTGCTATTAAACAATTTCTTAACTTCAGCTTCCTCTCCTTTCTATAAAAGATTCAGATGGCACTCCGGGATTATCATCAACTCTCTTTTCCTTAATCCATCTCTAGTTCTTTTTGCTATGCTCGAACTTCCCACAATTTGACTCTGAAAATCACAAATTAATGTTAGTATAAGAATATAAGAGCCAATGCTACACAAATCAGAAGTCAAAAACTCGAAACGAAAAAATCTTAAAAATGTTAACGAGCCATCCAACCGTTCGGTATCCCATCCAACTGATCGGTTGGATGCTCAGGTCTCATCTAACCGATCGGTTGCCCCACGCAACCGGTCGGTTGGATCTTGGCCAAAAATCCCAAAAACCTAATTTTTCGCCTCTTTTCACTTCCAATCCATTCCTACTTCATCCTATCCTATTTTTGTTCATCCATGGTCGTTTCTAATCATCCAAATCAACCTAATAAAGATCCATATCATCTCCAAACACTCCCTTAATCAAACGCAAGAACATGCAAGAACACTGTCTAATCAATCATTCCAAGTAATGTTCAAATCAACAATGCACTATCCTAACATCATTAATTAATAAGCATAGAACATCTGGAAATCATTAATTGCAAACAAACATGTTCTAAAATTAAAACCCAATTCAATTCGAATTTTCAATTAATTAATTCTTCCTCAAGACTTAATCAATCAATCTAATTCTTTTTGCAATGATTTCCACTATCAATTACCCACTTATCCTCAAAAGATTACATCTTAATTCGCACTATATCAAAAATACCCAAATCTTGACCTAATTTAAATAATCCAAATTAAAACTTAATTAAAGCAAATTGATGACGTTACTTACTTGTTTTGGAGCCATGGATGATACGCTAACACTCTTGCAACTCTAACTCAACTTAATGTGGTCGAATTTCTAGACCTAATTAGGTGGTTTAGTGTGTGTGTGTGGGTTTCTTATGATTTTTGATAAGTTGGGTTTATATATTCAATTTCATCCGTTCAGCTTTTAATCCATCCGTTTTGGATTGAATTTTTGCAAAACTTGATTTTTTCAAAACCTCAACACTTAGTTTACTTGATACAAGCAACTAATGTGTTTTCTTTTAACCAAAACCTTTTTTGTATGTAAATTTTTCACCACACTACCAAAATTGGTCTATAACTTCTAACTCTTAACAAAACTTAAACATTAACTAACTCAACTAAAAAGCCATACTCCTATTAAGACATAAAACATAAATAGATAGATAGATAGATAGTCTTAACCATAAAACTTGAAATGAAAATGCATGGAAATAAAAAAAAACAAACTAGCACAAGAAGTGCTTAATTCTTGAAATTTGCTCCTCTTGCTCATTTAGCCTTGATAATACTCATTCCTAAGAATGTCTTCACTTTGGTACTTTCCGGATAGCTTCCGGTTTGTCTTTTGTGTTTTGAACCTTCTTGCAAAGTTTCTCCCGCTTGGCCATACAATATCAAATTTGACATGCCACTCTCCATCACCTTCTTCTTTGTTATAGTTGCTACTTCCATCGGCCCCCCACTCCAAATTTTTAAGTTGAACCGGTAACGNACGTTACTTACTTGTTTTGGAGCCATGGATGATACGCTAACACTCTTGCAACTCTAACTCAACTTAATGTGGTCGAATTTCTAGACCTAATTAGGTGGTTTAGTGTGTGTGTGTGGGTTTCTTATGATTTTTGATAAGTTGGGTTTATATATTCAATTTCATCCGTTCAGCTTTTAATCCATCCGTTTTGGATTGAATTTTTGCAAAACTTGATTTTTTCAAAACCTCAACACTTAGTTTACTTGATACAAGCAACTAATGTGTTTTCTTTTAACCAAAACCTTTTTTGTATGTAAATTTTTCACCACACTACCAAAATTGGTCTATAACTTCTAACTCTTAACAAAACTTAAACATTAACTAACTCAACTAAAAAGCCATACTCCTATTAAGACATAAAACATAAATAGATAGATAGATAGATAGTCTTAACCATAAAACTTGAAATGAAAATGCATGGAAATAAAAAAAAACAAACTAGCACAAGAAGTGCTTAATTCTTGAAATTTGCTCCTCTTGCTCATTTAGCCTTGATAATACTCATTCCTAAGAATGTCTTCACTTTGGTACTTTCCGGATAGCTTCCGGTTTGTCTTTTGTGTTTTGAACCTTCTTGCAAAGTTTCTCCCGCTTGGCCATACAATATCAAATTTGACATGCCACTCTCCATCACCTTCTTCTTTGTTATAGTTGCTACTTCCATCGGCCCCCCACTCCAAATTTTTAAGTTGAACCGGTAACGATCCAAGAAAATCTGTAAGTTTACTAAACACGGGAATATTTTTAAATGGGTTAAAGAAAGCCTCCATAGCAAGAGCTCTTTCCATTTCATCCTCAATATCGAAGAAACTAGGTGTCAATGGCCCATACTTAGGCCTTCCTTCTTCGTCTCTACCAACTTCAAAACAACCAAAGTAATCCTCTTCTTCTTCATCAATACTAACTTTCCTTCCTCTCCTAGGCTTAGGGTAATAAGTATGCTTAAGAATTCCATCATCAATGGTCATGGTTCNAAAGAAAGCCTCCATAGCAAGAGCTCTTTCCATTTCATCCTCAATATCGAAGAAACTAGGTGTCAATGGCCCATACTTAGGCCTTCCTTCTTCGTCTCTACCAACTTCAAAACAACCAAAGTAATCCTCTTCTTCTTCATCAATACTAACTTTCCTTCCTCTCCTAGGCTTAGGGTAATAAGTATGCTTAAGAATTCCATCATCAATGGTCATGGTTCCACGCCTCATATCTATTATTACCCCACATGTTCTTAAGAAAGGTCTCCCCAACAAAATTGGTAATTCCCTTATCAACCGGAATATTTAGTACTAGAAAATCACACAAAAATGCTTGGTAGCCTATTTGAACACGTACATTCTTAACTTCCCCGATAGCCTTAGCTTTCGAATTATCTGCCATTGTAAGGTTTGATTGGTTAGGTTGTGGATTACAAAGTCCTAACCTTTGAATACAACGGATAAGGCATCACACTAACGCTTGACCCCGTGTCGGCCAACGCATACATTGGAGTAGTCCTGTTCACTTTTATTGGTAAGACAAAGTTTCCTGGGTCACTCATCTTTTTAGGAAGCCCATTCTCTACTATTGTCTCCCTTTCTACTTCCTCAAATGTCGTATCTTCCAACCTCGACCTTGCCATCATGACCGAGTCCAACTTCTTCCTATAGGTCATGTAATTATTCAAAACCTCAATAACCGGTTTCTTCTCCACGAGTTCATGGATCTTAGCTTCTACATTCTCCAATATTGTTTCTCTTTGTTCATTTGTTAACGGTTGGGTAACTTTTGGTGAATTTGATGGTGTACTAGGTAGTGATGATGATGATGATGATGTGAAATTAGTTACTTTTGGGTTGGAGGGTTGGGTAAGTTTGTTTAGTGGTGCTTTCTTCCTATTTGCTTTTCCCATCTTACTAACCTCTTCCTTTCCTTCCTTTTTCTCTTCCATACCTTCACATAACTCCGCTATCATAACATCCACTTCTTTTTCTTCCTCCAAATCAGTTATATTGATCCTTATCTCACTAAGTGCAAAGTCCACCGTGCACTTGGTAGTCACAAGAAATTCCCTACCAAAAACAACCTCCGGTTCATCAGAATTGCCATAATCAAGAACAACAAAGTCAACCTTAAAAATGTGTCCATGAATGTTCACTTTCACATCCTTAACCTTCTTACTACCATAATCCTCGTAGTCAAGACGAACAAAACCAAGCTTGTCTAAGACATCCTCCGTTATATAGCTGTCCCCTTACTCCATATTAAGTTGTGTATCCCAAGCCTTGATCCCCTCCACCGCACAAGGTGTAGCAAACCTCATGTGTGGGGCATCAAACTCCTTAGGAGGAGCTCGTGTGAAAACAACCACCCTTTTCTTAGGTTCCTTAGGCAAACAAACATCGTTCTCCCCAACTATTTCTCCATTTTCCAAATCCGCTTTCGCTTTCTCCAACATGCTTTCCAATCTCTCTAAAGAATCGCCCAAATCTTTGAACATATCCTCCAAGTTCCTTAAGTGACTTAAACTCTCCATTTCACTAAATTAAATTTCTAACTATAACATAACCATGAACAAAACAACCAAATCATCAGCGTTGGGGTTGGTCATAATAAAAAATGTACTTAGAATGAAACAATACCTAATAAATCAATAAACTAAAACACTAAAAGCACAAAAACAACTCAAAATAATATTCCTAAAAAATTTTACCGAGGCTTCCAACCGTTCGGTAATTCATCCAACCGAACGGTTGGATTCCTGCACAATCTAACCGGATCGGTTACGGGTTGTAATCGATCGGTTGGATTGAACATGTAAAAAAAAATATATTTTTTATTTTTATTTTTTATTAATTATTAATATTAAAAACTTAATTAAAAATAACTTTTATTCTAATGACTTAATTAAATATTAAAAACATTAATTAACACTAATGAATTAATTAATAAAAACACAAAACAAAAAACACTAACATTAAAAACATTAAAAACAATAACATTAACTCTACTTTAAATGACATAAATTAAATTAACTACTTAATTAAACTAATTAACCACTAGTTATAAACATTTAATACTAATCATAAAACTCAATTAAACTTCTAATTAACACAAATTAACTCAAACAATTAAAACTAATCACTAACTAACCTTAATTAACATTAACTAATAATTAATTAAAACAATAAACATGAAACAAACAAAAAATAAAACACTTAAAATTTTTACCGAGCCATCCTGTTAGGAATACGGTTATTCACATTCAAGACTCGGTCACCCCGAGTATAGATTAGCATTATGTAGCTTGTAGTACTTAACGTAGTAGATAGTAGATTATTAGTTAACTAAGTATGTAAATAGTATTCGTGGAGTGAGTCGGGTCTTTACCCACTGTGCTTGCTCTACAGCCTGTTTCATGAGGCACCGCTAACCATGTATAAATACCCTCTCCCACCCAAGGGAGAGGGTTGGACCTTTCATTCTAATCTAATATTCCATCTTTTCTTTCTCTCTCTAGGTTATCAACTCTCTCTCACTTTCTCTCTCTAAATTCTTCTTCTTTTATTCTTCTTTTTCTTTCATTTAATCCATAATCCACAAAACCATACATGTTATTAATTATGAGAATATTACACATCCAACCGGTTGGATGGAAATCCATCCGATCGTTTGGCTTAGAAAAACTTTTTTTTTTTATTATTTTTTTTTACTTTTAACTATTACCAACTCCAATTTTATGATTAACAAACTGAAATACTAAGAAATCTAGTTAAATCACCAGCAGCAGCGCCAAAAACTTGATGTGCTCACGGTGTGTACAAGTTTTAAAATTTATTAACACACTTATCCGATTAACTATTTAACACATACGAGCAAGTATACTCGTCCGTTTTAGTAAAGGTGGGTAACTCGAGATCGTCCCAAGGGATTTGGTGATCAAAGTATTATAAAACTAGTTTGTATAAGAAGGGTTGTCAATCCTAATTAGCGAGAATTCAAATCTTTAAGTAACAATATTATCTAAAACATATGCTTGTGTGAAATGCTACAATCAATCATTTGGAGTATTCATGTTAAGCTTGGTGTAAACTTGTTATGATGTACAACTTTTATATGAATGACTAACAATCAATGGTGTTTATCATGTTAAATCTTTACTAGAATTCAATCATCTAGTTACTTCCTTTCAGCCTAAGACAACTAGAATAATAACTCCATTTACACAATGTTGTTTAAAAGCAATCATTTACTTATGAATTCCTACGAATCCTTTCGGCCTTATTTCGTGATGAAATCTTCTCAAATCCATTTTAAAGAGTAGACATGATGCTTGTCACACATCATATCCCATACTATTTCGTGCACTAACTTTTTGGAATAAAAACATTAAGAAAACCCTTTCGGCCAATATTCCCAAAAGATGCTTTTATCAACAAATTAAGCAAGACTAGATATTATCCCAACAAACTCATAAATTAAGAAGAGTTTTCATGCATCATCTTTTTAAAGAAAATAATACTCCATGACTAACTACATCATTCGCACAAGTATATACCAAATTACTCCATATCAATTATATCAAAACACAAGTAGTAAACAACACATTCATTAAACTCAAAGTAACAATAATTCATGGTGAATAAACAATATATACCTAGCTTGAGAATTACAAGAACTAGAATTGTCGAACTATAGCAACCACACTTCTCCAAACGACTAATAAGACAAAATAAACCGCAACCACACTCGAACCAAACTCTTGAGACTTTAACTCAATGTTTCCTGGACGTTTTTATGTTGTAGATTGGTATGTTGTATCTAGCCTTAGATATGATTATATAGCCACCAAGACACTTAATCTCCAAGGAAAAACGTCCTCCAGTAGTTATGAGTAAGAAATGATCAGCCACTAATGATAATGAGGACTAAAACCATCAATAAATGCAACTTTGTAACTACAGTCACTTTCCAACCGATCGGTATTGATTCCAACCGATCGGTTGGATCTTCTGTGCACTTCTAACCGGATCGGTTGCGGGCTCCAACCGAACGGTTAGATGTGACCTGTGATCTTACTTTTGACTTTTCTTGATTATTCTTTGTCGCATGCTTTCTCCTCCACTTTGGTGTTGATTCCTTCCATAGAACTTGATATTTTCTCGACATATGAACGTAGAAATCTTGAATCTATCAAATCCTTGAGTCCTTGTGTGATTCTTCACTTGATTCCTTCTCGAAAAATCCCCAATTGTGCATATTCACTTCATTTCTTCATCTTTTCATCACTTTTTCCTGTTTTTGGCTACATTTGCTTATACAAACACTTTTCCATGATTAAGTAACAAATACGTACAAATATGACCAAATATGATGCACAAAACTAACAATAACGCATCTAAAAACATGTATAATTTAAGCGTTATCAAGTGTGAGGAGCCGAAAAGTTATGAGAGATTCCATGTTTATCACAAAAGACTCCAAATTGTATTTCATTGTAAAATTCTCTACGATGATCCTTTCGAATTGAGATAATTGAACATCCCAGTTGGTTTTGCAAATTTTTCCCCGAGACTTTGAATTTGTTAAATGCTTCATTTTTAGCTTTTAGAAATAATGTCCTAGTATATCTTGAATAGTCATCCACTATTACCAAAGTGTAGAAGTTTCCTCCATATCTTTGAATAGTGGACGGACCAAACAAATCCATATGTAAAAGTTCTAAAACTCTTGATGTTGAAATAATATTTATAAGCTTATGGCTTGCAGGGACTTGCTTACCTACTTTACATGCATCACAAAAATGATTATCATATTTCTCTTTAGGTAATTTCCTAACCAATTCTTTAGATGCAATGTTGTGAATTAATCGCATGTTAGCATGACCTAATCTCCTATGCCATAGGTTGGAATTATCTACCATAGATGCAAGGTTAATTTCGGAGTTATAAGACACATTACCTCATTTTGTATCCTTTTCCTAAGAGATGATTTCAAGTATGGTATGCTTACGATCGACATCTTAGGTTGATACTCCTTGAAGCATACCTAAATTAGAAATGCAACTCAAACTTTTGGTACCCATTGTTTCTTGGGTCCGACATGGTAGCACATAAAAATCCCCCGTTGAACACTCTTGGATCTTGAAGTAATATATATATATATATAATTGTTGGATGCCGCATTTTGAGAGAATAAACCAAGGGTGGTTTTGAACATGTGTTTTGTTTTGAAAGCTTGGTATTACATGTCTTTGGTTTCGGCAATATGAAGGTCTCATGTTTGGAGTAGGTAAAAGAGGTTTTTGGTCAACTCGAGCTTGAGCATATCTAAGACCATTTTGTGAAACCGGGTTGTAATAAGGTTTTGTGGTTTTTTTCCATACAATGAGTCTTTGATTATGTTGAGTGTTTGCAAGAGGAACTTGAGGTGTGATTGGTTTAATAAAGCTTTTAGTTTGAGCTCTTCTTTTCCTCAGATTCCTGACGCGTTGCTAGCGCGTTGACGCGTCAGGTTCGGAGGTTTCGAGAGTTTCATTCTCACTTGCTTTTACAAAAACAATGGGTTTAGTTAGACTCTCAGAAGTAGTTTTCTCGTTTTTTGAAAATCCAAGACCTTCCTTATCTTGGGACAATTTTTGATGATTCAACATTTGGTCTAAATCATTACTACTCTTTTCAAATTTGTGAATTTCGATGACTTTTGTTGAAGTTGCGAGACTTCTTCACTCAAAGAGGCAACCTTAAGTGTGAGATTTTCACAATCCTTACATGGTTCAATGTTCTCTTGAAGAGTGACAAGTCTTTTTACTTCAATTTCAAGTTCATTGTTTTTATGAAGTATTTTAGAAAGTTCCTCTTTATAAGAACGTTTTTCTTTAATTGTTAATTTTAATTTTCTAAATACTTCTTCATAACAATTTAGTAACTCCTCATTTTCCTTTTGCAATTCATTAATATCAAAAGATTTTTTGCAAATAGTAGAGTTATGTTGTACCTCATGTGATTTGATTGCCATAAGACATGTAGCTTCCATATGCCATAAGACATGTAGCTTCCATATCCGGTTGGTTGTCATCTTCATTGTCACTACATACACCGCCAATAAATGCTTTGTAATCTAGAGGCTTTGGGCAATCACTAATGAATTGGTCTTTGCTACTACAATTGAAGCATTCATCTTCGCGCTTTGAACCTTCACCGACTTTACTACTCTTTCCCTTCTTTTTTCTTCGGTCATTATTTCGATTATCTAGCCGATTCCATCGTTGGAACTTTCCATCTTTTCTAAAGAACTTCCTAAAATTTCTAGCCATGAGATTGAACTCTTCATCATTCATCTCTTCTTCATTACTCCCTTCTAGACTACTACCAACTTCGCTTGCTTGGCTCTTGCTAACTTTAGCTTTAAGGGCCAAAGACTTTACTTTATCCTTCTTGTCTTTGGTTGTAACCTTGTCGTTTTCAAGAATCATTTCATAAACTTTAAGATTCCTGATAAGCTCGTCTAGAGGAAGCTCCACCAAGTTCTTGGCTTTTTCAATGGTCGTTACCTTCGGTCGCTACTTCATCGGAAGAGCATGAAGAAACTTTCTTACATGGTTCTTGTTGTAAAACATAGGATCCAAAGCCGTGAGAGTTGTGATAATAGCATTAAACCGTGTATATGCATTGTCAATGGTTTCTTCATCTGTGACAACAAACATTTCATATTGTTGAATGAGTAGTTCGATCTTGCAATCTTTGACTTGTGAGTTGCCTTGATGTGTGATGATGAGTGAATGCCAAATCTTCTTGGCGGTCTTGCACACATGAACTCTCTGAACTCCCTTCGAGGTATAACGTTGTAGATCATCATTTTGGCTTCTTGATTTTTAACAAGTCTTTTCTTCTCATCTTCCTCTAACTCCAAGTATGGTTTTTCCACCATCAACTTGGTTTCGGGATCTAGCATCATGTAAACAAAATCACCGTTTTGGATAATCTCCCTTAAATCGAGATCTTTGGACCTAACATAGGTCTCAAACCGGGGTTTCCAAAAACAAAACCCATCGGTTTCTAGCGAAGGTGGTCTTTGCATAGAACACCCCTCAACGTAGTTCTCTTGAGCCATGGATCTATACTCGACTTTACCAAAAATCTTAGTTAGGTTTTTAGATTTTTGGAAAAGAAGTTTTNGGGGGTGACTACGGTGTCTTAGGCTTTTGAATGTTTAAAAACTTTAAGCCAAGTGGCCAAGAAGGTGGTCTTTGCATAGAACACCCCTCAACGTAGTTCTCTTGAGCCATGGTTCTTCTTGGCTTAAACACAATCCAAAGTATATATAGCGAGTAAAGAGACACCACGATATATACTGGTTCGGGATGGGGTTTTATACCATCCGTACGTCCAGTTGCGAATCCACGACACGATACTATTCCACTATATAATCCTTTCGGTGGACTACAAACCATTGAAATTCACTCCACCGATATTCACCAATATCGATGCTCACAAAGAAGGAGTTACTCCCCAACGGTATTCCACCCTCAGAAACCACTCAAAAGAACCTCTTGACTCGACTTCACCTAAGGGTCACCAAGACCACCACCAAGACTTCCCAATGGAAGTATCAAACCCCAACTAGATCCCCAATGATCTAGGCTTGGTCACCAAGACACAAGACTTCCCTTACAAACAAATGAATGTATGAATAGAAAATTGTTTATCAATCAAGCCCTAACCTAACCTAGAGACTCGATTCTAGTAGAAAGGGTAAAGATAAGAAGACCCTTGACACAATCACAAGAGTGGATTAAGTTCTTGATATTCTTCCCTTGCAAGGAGATGTGAACTTTCAAAGATGTTAATGTGTTTTATCAAGAAAACAAGAAAGAATAGAGAAATTGGAGAGAAAGAAAGTAGAGAGAAAGAATAATGGCAAGGGGTGAGGAATACAAGAGGCAAGGCGGGGTATTTATAGGCCAAGACCCAAACATGGGAAGATTTGACCGAGGCCGGTGCGTCACCCACGCGTCAACGTGTGGGCAGCACGCTAGGGACCCTGTTGTATTTATCCCAAGTGTTGGGTGTTGGATCTTATAAATACCTATCCTTGCTAAACCCCCAATTGTACTTCACACTAAACCTTAACATTAATCAATCTAAGGTTGACCAACTCAAATTGCCAATTTGAAAATGTTTTGTGAAGTGTTTATTAGAGAACCAAATACCAAGGGTAGAGAAGTAGAAAGGGTAATTTGGTAGGGGTAGAAAAGGTATTCCTCACATGGCATAATAAAGAAGAGAATATGCCATGGAATATTCCTCACTAGGGAAGAGTGAGTGAGGTTGGGTTAAGAAGTAACCATGGTTAGGTTAGAAGAATGTGTGGAGAATAAACCGTGGTTAGGTTAAAGGGTATATCCAAGGGAATATTCCATCCTTGGTGTGGTTAAGAGTTAACCAAGGTTAAGTGTAGAGAACTAACCATAGTTGGGTTAGGAGAACCTTGGGTTAAGAGGAGAATATCCAAGGTATATTCCTCTCTTGGAGAGGAGGGTGAGTGAAAGGATGGGATGTGAAAGGGTGTAAGGAATATTAGAGTTGGATTGTGTGTGTGTGTAAGGGAATATGTAAGAGTTGGATGTGATAGGGAGCCTTGTGTGTGTAGAAGGTGAAATGCTTGTGAGTAGTGTGTGTATTTTGAATGTAAAGGTATTGGGAGTGTAGAGAATATATTGTATAAGGATGGGATGTGTATAGGTATAAGTTGTATGTATAAGAGATTTGTAAGTGTAGGTGAAGAGAGGTATGTGAGTGAAGTGTGTGTATTTTGAAAATAAAGGTGTGTGTAGAAAAGAGTGTATGTGTAAGGATGTATGTATGTATAAGAAAGTATATGGGAAGTTGGTAAAGTGAGGGAATATTGTGTGGGAGTTTGTGTGGAGACAAAGGTACACTTTGTAAGGAGGTGTAAGGGAATATTGTAAGAGGTTGTTGGAAAAGTATTTTTGGGAAGGATTGTGGGAGGAATGGTAATTTGTCTTTTATGAAAATGAGATTAAGAAGGTGATTAAGAAATAATCTAATTGTCATTAAGAAGATAAAGATTTAGACAATTAAGATTATGAGTTGAGAAAATCATAGGTTACTTATAATTTTAAGTAACACATTGTCGTGAATCCATAATTTCATAAATCATGACTTTCCACGAGTCGACGTACTCAACTAATACCTTGATACAAACAAGTCAAGTGCTTTGCCTTGATGTAAAGCATAACCAATGCGGGTGAGGATGCGTTTACGCAAAGTGACCATGGACTTAGTTTGACCAATAAGGGAGTAAACCCGTTGCGCGATTAGAGAAGACGTAAGCACGGTATATGAGCATATGGATGCTTTCTCTTGATGTTACATGAAATATATAAACTCCCTAAGTTTAGAAAAGCCTTGGCTAGAGGCGAGAGATTGAAAACATGAGTTGACGTTTTCCCGTAAGTGGGTGTTTTAAAAGTTGGATCTCTCAAATCCCAAAACTCGTTTCGAGTGTTCTCAATTAAGCACATAGCATATTCATACCTGTATTGAAAGATCCACATTTGTCGGGTAAGGGGAAAGCCGACTTTCAAAATTCGTCCCGACATTCACAGAACCCTGGCGCGTCACCCACGCGTTGACGCGTGGGTGGCGCGTTAGCAGTAGATGTGAATGTTGGGAAATTTTGGCTAACATTTGTTATTTTATGTGTTTCGATGGTTTATTTGTCATCGCTAAAACATTAAGAGATCTTGATCATGTTGCCTCAACACATTGCATTTTGGACGTTTTAGAGCATAAAAGTGAAGAAAACGACAAAGTCTCAAAAGCATGCTGGAAATCCTACCTGACGGCGTCAGGAGCTATAAGCTGTAACACCCCCAACTCAAATATGGCAGCTATCATGCTGGGGGTATTACGCAAATAGAAACCAAGCACATTTATAGCTAACGACCACGACACGGGACGTTTATAAATGTGACAAAACATATCATTCGAATTACAAACCATTTAGAGTACAAGGACTCTTAAGTCAAAGTAGCAGTGGAAAAAGTAGATAGAGTTTGCAGCGGAAAATAAACAAAGTTTAACAGCGGAAATAACAAAAGACACAAAAAGGTTTTACGAATGACATGTAAAATAAGATAGTAAAAGTATTTAAGCTGCCTTGACAAAATCGCCTCTTCAGCCTTAGCCACTCCTCCACGCCCAAAACATCACATTCCAAAGTTAATTATTAAGATCATTAGTACCTGAAACACATGCTTAAAAGTCAACACAAAGGTTGAGTGTAATCCATAGGTTTAAAATATAAAGTTGAGCACAAGGTTTTAATCATAAGATATGAGCAACATATGCAAATATCGGGAAATCAAGATAACTACCAATGTATAGAGGCATCTCTGTGCATATAACAATGTTGATGATGCTAAGCTCATGACACGCAAAACGTTAACCAACAATCATAGTATCAATATAACCGCGGAATTTCATAATATAATAGTGCCCCCAAGGCCGAGTACTTGCCAATTACCCGACAAAATCGAATATAGTACACCACAAATTGCCTATCCAGCAAAAGGAGTGGGAGGGTCAATTCCTATAGGCCTATATCCCAATATTCGCGTCCACTCGCAAGTGATTATTGGTTCATGATCTGAGGGTCTTGCAATGGCAAGGCAAAGCTACTTAGCACATCGTCAGGAAAGCATACCAATCAGGAAAGCATACCAAAAATACTTGTGCTCAGAAAACATTTAAAGCATGTATCTCACCCCATGGGTTTATAAACATTTAAAAGATAAAAAGTG
>LBNU01017546.1:196898-212766 GCA_014162995.1 Artemisia annua
TATCCCTATCGGATATAATAGACACGGGTACTCCATGTCGAGAAACTATCTCTTTCACGTAGAGTCTAGTCAACTTATCCATGCTATAGTTCTCCTTGATCGGCAAAAAGTGAGCAGATTTCGTCAATCGGTCGACTATTACCCAAATAGCATCAAATCCAGTAGAAGTCTTAGGTAGCTTGGTGACGAAATCCATCGTAATCCTCTCCCATTTCAATTTTGGGATCTCGGGTTGCTCTAGCAGACCAGACGGTTTCTGATGTTCGGCTTTTACCTTGGCACAGGTAAAACACTTACGGACATAATCGGCAATCTCAGCCTTCATATTGGGCCACCAATACAACTTCTTCACATCCTGATACATCTTATCAGATCCTGGGTGAATAGAATACTTGGACTTATGAGACTCAAGCAAAATCAAATCTCTCAGTCCTCCAAACAAAGGCACCCAACTTCTTCCTTTATAACACAAAGTTCCATCCGATCGTTTCTCCAACTTCTCTTTCTCGATCATCCCATCAAGTTTCTCTCCCTCGAGATCTCCTTGTCTTACGACTTCCTCTTGAGCTTGCAAAATCTGGGCGGGTAAATTCGAATTGATCGTCAAAACTAAAGCTCGAACATGTAGTGGCTTTAACCGTTCCTTTCGGCTCAAGGCATCAGCCACGACGTTCGCTTTTCCCGGGTGATATCGAATCTCGCAATCATAGTCGCTCAACGTCTATAACCATCGTCGTTGTCGCATGTTCAACTCCTTCTGATCCAAAATATGTTGTAAACTCTTGTGGTCGGTTAAGACAACACACTTCGTACCGTAAAGGTAGTGTCTCCACAACTTAAGCGCAAAAACCACAGCTCCTAACTCCAAATCATGAGTGGTATACTTCTCCTCATGAGTCTTAAGCTGTCGGGAAGCATAAGCCATAACCTTCCCTCGTTGCATCAAAACTGCTCCTAATCCTTGATACGAAGCATCACAATAAACCACAAAATCCTCTATTCCATCTGGCAAAGCCAATATCGGTGCGCTACAAAGCTTCTGCTTCAAAATCTGAAATGCTTTCTCTTCTTCCTCTCCCCATTCATACTTCTTATCCTTGTGAGTCAACGCCGTCAACGGTTTGGATATCTTGGAGAATCCCTCAATGAATTTCCTGTAATACCCAGCCAATCCTAGAAATTGATGAATTTCTATGGCATTAACAGGCGTTGCCCATTTCCCGATAGCCTCAATCTTAGCGGGATCCACATGTAATCCTTCACTATCGATCACATGACCCAAAAATTGTACCTTGCGAATCCAGAATTCGCACTTAGAGAACTTCGCGTACAACTACTCGTCCTTGAGCAAGTTAAGAATCGTCACCAAATGTCGCTTATGCTCCTCCTCACTCTTGGAGTAAATCAAGATATCGTCGATGAAGACCATCACGAACTTATCCAAATAAGGCTTGCATACTCGGTTCATGAGATCCATAAACACTGCAGGCGCATTGGTCAAACCAAACGGCATAACTTGAAACTCATAATGACCATAACGGGTCCTGAACGCTGTCTTGGGAATATCCTCTTCCCGAACTCTGAGTTGGTGATAACCAGACCTCAAGTCTATCTTAGAGTAGTAACTCGATCCTTGTAACTGATCAAACAGATCATCAATCATTGGTAGCGGGTAACGGTTCTTCACCGTCAACTGGTTCAACTCACGGTAGTCAATACACATCCTGAACGATCCATCCTTCTTCTTCACAAACAATACCGGAGCTCCCCAGGGCGAAGAACTAGGTCGAATGAATCCTTTATCCAGCAATTCTTGCAATTTCTTGGACAATTCCTCCATCTCCGATGGTGCTAGCCGATACGGCGCGTGCGCAACAGGTGCGGCTCCTGGAACTAAATCGATGCGAAACTCCACTTGTCGAGCTGGCGGAAGACCCGACAAGTCTTTAGGAAATACTTCAGGAAAATCATGCACTACAGGAACATCCTCGAGTCGCTTCTCTCCCGACTCCTTCTTAGCCACATGAGCTACTAATGCATGATATCCTTTCTCGATGTATTTCATGGTTTTGATACACGATATGATGTTCAGGCAAGTTCCACTCCTATCGCCTCGAACAATCAAAATCTCACCATTAAGAGGGATATGAACAACTCGTTCTCCACAAACAATACTCGCTTGATGCTTGGATAACCAATCCATTCCAATCACGACGTCGAAACTCCCAAGCTCGATCGGCATCAAATCAATACTAAATGGGTGGTCTAAAAGGTTAAGGGTACAGCCACGGATCACAGTATGGGTATCAACTATTTTACCATTAGCTAACTCAATGCTAAAGCTGACACCTAATGGGGTTGGGGTAAGCCGGAGTAACGGCGCAATCTTAGAAGATACAAAACTCCTATCGGCACCCGAATCAAACAAAACTCTAACATGAAGGTTGTTGAGAAGAAACGTACCAGTGACAACATTCGGATCTTGGTGTTGCTCTCCATTCCCCATCACATACACTCTACCTCGAGCACCTCCATTTCCTTGTCCATCATTCTTCGGGCAATGGCTCCTATAATGTCCACGCACTCCACATCCAAAACAAGTAACCACGGACTGAGCATTCGCTCCTGTTGCCACAACTTTGCTTTTACAAAACCTTGCAATATGACCAAATTTCTGACACTTCATACATTTCACAACACACGGCCCAGTATGGTGCTGCTGACACTTACCACAACGAGCTTGTTGCCCAGCATTCATTCCTCCTTGTGCTGGTGCAGCCACAAAAGCTTTAACAGTCTCTTGTCTCATGTTCTGTTGGTGATGGTGATTGTTGTTACGATACTGGTTGTTGTTGTTGCGGTAGTTGAAGTTGTTGTTCCTTCGATTATCTTCCAATTCCTCTTGTTGTCAAAGTGATTTCCTTTCTGAACAGCACCATGCTTAATCACTTGATCCATAAGGCGTTCAGCCATGCTGATAGTATCATCCAAAGTCTCAGCATTGTAGGATGTCACATGTCCTTGGATACTTGCGGGTAATCCTTCAACGAATTTCTCAAGCAACTTTTCATTATTTGGCACCATGTGAGCACAAAATACTTTCAACTCCTGAAAACGGCGCACATATGCAGCAAGATCATAACCCTTCACAGCCAAGTAGTAAAAATCGGTATCCAACTTCCTCGAATCGCTGCGAGAACAATACTTCTTAACCATAGCTTTCTTGAAATCATCCCACGAAGTACTAAAAGCATTCTCCATTCCTTTCTCTTGAGCATAAGCATTCCACCATGACAAGGCATGCTCCAACAATGTACCCGTTGCGTACTTCACCTTATTGTTCTCAGTACAGTTGCTCCTTTGAAACACTGACTCCATCTTCTCAAACCATTGAGTCAATCCAACAGCTCCTTCAGTTCCTTTGAAGGTAGTAGGCTTACAATCCATGAACTCCTTAAAAGTGCAGAAATGGTTGTCGGGAACCACTTGAACTCCAGCCTGTCCAACATTCTGAGGAACACCTGCTTGCCCGGCAAGCGCTGCTGCAATCCCTTCATCAATCATCTGCTGAATGGCAGCTGGGGTCATCTTCCTAGGAGGCATAATTCTATTAATCAATACAATCACAACCTTTGTAAGTATTTGATCAATGTGTCAGAATCATAGCGCAAAATAAACAACACCACAAAAAGAAAAGACATAACATAGCATAAGTCAACATCAATAACAGTACATCACCATAATACATCATAGATTTCATACTTGACATTGGTCTTACAAGATATGCAAAACAAGTACAAGTTTCCAACAAAATCTATTAACTGAACTATTCAGTCTACACGTACTAGGTAAACTACTATCAAAGATACTAACAACTATGAATGACCAATCACTGCCCTCTCGAACGATCTCCATACACAGCCATCACGTCAACACTGTCGCTAAACCTGAAGCTAGCCATCCTGTCGTAGTACATCTGCCACTGCATAGCATGAAGCTCATCCCATAATGACTGAATGCTATTATAGTGTCGATTGCTGTCCATATCAAGAAACACCTCTCTCATAGTCAACTGCTCCACCATCTTCTCCATCCCAATCATCCTCTCATCTAGCAAATCCAAACGCTCTTGCAACTTAGCGCTCGACCGCTCCAACGAACTCAACCTCTCACTCTGCCTCTGATGCTCCATATACATCTCTCCTGATGCTCTCCTATCATCCTGCACCTCTCGTCTCAATCCTGCAACCTCAAACTGCCTATCATCCACACGCCGAGTGATATTCCTATGGCTATTCCTACACCACGCTATATCCCGTCTCAAATGACTCATCGAAGCTCTGAGCTCTGACGGAGTAACACGAGCAGCTGTCGAAGACTCACCAACCTCATACGTCGTCGGAACCTCAGTCTCAAGCGCATATCCTAATGCCTCAGACGTATCCGACTCGTAAGTCACATCCGACATCACAGGCGAAGGTGGTATGGGAGGAACATCCTGATCCTCATCCATAAACTCCTCATCATCATCCTCCTCGTCATCATCACTATCATCCTCATCATCATCATCAATACCAACATCATCCTCTAAACTTACCTCATCGTCCAAACCAACATCAACATCTAACTCAATCACATCTCCTAATAGCAATGGGTCAACAACTGATGGGACTGGGACAGACATTATACTCTACAAGAGCATAGGGAAGGTATAAAAACACTAGCCAAATTTTCGTGGAAAACATTTGATATGCCAAAGCATAATAGTGGGGAAGTTCCAACTAAATAATAATATCAAAGCATGTATATATATAAAGTTCAAATAAATTACCAGGGCGCGAAGTGGCATGAAGAGCTGGCGGCTTTCTGTCTCACAACATTTTGACTCCTGGAAAAAGTTTATAGTCGAGTGCGAGCTCGTTCTATATAAACCTTGGCTCTGATACCATTCTGTAACACCCCCAACTCAAATATGGCAGCTATCATGCTGGGGGTATTACGCAAATAGAAACCAAGCACATTTATAGCTAACGACCACGATACGGGACATTTATAAATTTGACAAAACATATCATTCGAATTACAAACCATTTAGAGTACAAGGACTCTTAAGTCAAAGTAGCAGCGGAAAAATTAAATAGAGTTTGCAGCGGAAAATAAACAAAGTTTAGCAGCGGAAATAACAAAAGACACAAAAAGGTTTTACGAATGACATGTAAAATAAGATAGTAAAAGTATTTAAGCTGCCTTGACAGAATTGCCTCTTCAGCCTTAGCCACTCCTCCACGCCCAAAACATCACATTCCAAAGTTAATTATTAAGATCATTAGTACCTGAAACACATGCTTAAAAGTCAACACAAAGGTTGAGTGTAATCCATAGGTTTAAAATTTAAAGTTGAGCACAAGTTCTTAATCGTAAGATATGAGCAACATATGCAAATATCGGGAAATCAAGATAACTACCAATGTATAGAGGCATCCCTGTGCATATAACATTGTTGATGATGCTAAGCTCATGACACGCAAAACGTTAACCAACAATTATAGTATCAATATAACCGCGGAATTTCATAATATAATAGTGCCCCCAAGGCCGAGTACTTGCCAATTACCAGACAAAATCGAATATAGTACACCACAAATTGCCTATCCAGCAAAAGGAGTGGGAGGGTCAATTCCTATTGGCCTATATCCCTATATTCGCGTTCACTCGCAAGTGATTAATGGTTCATGATCTAAGAGTCTTGCAATGGCAAGGCAAAGCTACTTAGCACATCGTCAGAAAAGCATACCAATCAGGAAAGCATACGAAAAATACTTGTGCTCAGAAAACATTTAAAGCATGTATCTCACCCCATGGGTTTATAAACATTTAAAAGATAAAAAGTGGGGCTATGGATCACACCTTAACAATAGCAGGAAACGAGATATATCAACCAATCAAATAATGCGTCACAACAAATAATCCTCAGCACAACCTAAGCAATATAAATATCATAACTCATCAATGGTACTCGAATATTCCAATAAACAATGCTTGAATAAAGTTTTATAAAAGACAATGGCATTTGAAAGAAAATAGTTTTCAAAAAGTCTCGTGTGGGTGAAGAGAAAGATAAAAGAATATGTCGGCGAAATGACCAAGTACGCAAGAAAGGACGAAGAATATCTCGAAGAAAAGAAGTCGAAGTAAAATGGATACAAATGCAAATGAACAGTCAATACAATAATACTAGTTTCGGCTCTTTACCCATTTTCCCAAAATAACGTTGAAATAAAAGGGTTTTTGAATTAAATAGTAGTTGGTAAAATAGTTTGAAGTTTATAAAGAATTTTACAAAATTTCGGCATGACCTGCCCGTATATAGAACATTTCCCGAGTCAACGACTCTTTATATTCAAACAACGTTTAACATTTTATAAATAATGATATGATTGGATATATCATTTACGTAGTCCATTAGTTGTTTAGGTTTATCGACCATTTTGTATTGTTCAGGTTCCAGGTACGTTAAGATCTTTAAGGGCCTAGCGTACCCTACCGTCTCGTGTACTAAAGGGTCCATAAGTCCAAATAACCATAGCCGCAAATCCAATACGTCCAATTCAAGCTCACAATATAACCTCATAATATAATAACACGGAAACCAAGTCCAATGTCCAAATCCCTCACTAAAACAATGTATTTTAGATTTCATATTTATTAGTCCCGTTTATATAAACCTTAGCCGAACCAAGTACCAAACTATATAACTACAACAAATATCCATAAAAATCACAAAAAGTCACCAAGTCACACCAGGTCAACCCGGCGTTGACTGGTCAACTGCTGGTCAAAGGGGGCCCACACGAGTAACATATACCAACTTCATTAATAAATTCCATTAAATAATCCAATACTAATTTAATAACTAAAACTAAATAAATATAACTTATATATATAAATATATATATATTTCGACACGTATAAAATAAATAAATAAATTATAAATAATTTTTATAAATAAATATTTTCGGAATAAATAAATAAAAATATGTTTTTATTTTAATTAATTTTTGGATAAATAATAAAATAATAAAATAATTTTTATAAAATTATTTTCGGTAAATAAACAAAATATATAAAAATTTATAAAAATTTTCGGATTTAATAAAAAAAATTAGGATTTATTATTTTTAATAAATAAAAATACGAAAATAATATTATTAATATTTTTAAGGTTTTTAAATAAATAAATAAAATAAATATGAATTAAATAAATAAATAAATAAATAAAATAAATAACAAAAATATAAAGGGTGCGTTTGGGGGGTTACCGAGCAAGAAAAAGACAACTGAATAATAGGGGTAAGTGGTGGTGGCTCACGGTGGTGGTGGAGGCAAAAATGGAGCGGCGGTGGTAGTGGTTTGGGGGTGTTCGGGGTGGTTTTGATTAAATTGGCTTGTACTTTTGGAACGAGCACGTCCCGATCTACAAAATATAAAAAGTTGGTTTTTATGGGTGGCCGGAATATTTTCCGATGGCCGGAATCTTGGCCGGCGGTGGTGGGTGGTCAGACGGAAAAAAGAAAGGGGGGGGNTTGTAGGAAAACTCAACCAAAGGCAAATGGACATCCCATCCATTTCCGAAATCGATCACACACGCGCGTAGCATATCCTCCAAAGTCTGAATGGTTCTCTCGCTTTGGCCATCGGTCTGTGGATGGTAAGCGGTACTCATATCGAGATGCGATCCAAACGAATCCTGAAGAGACTGCCAAATATTCAAGGTAAACCTGCTATCCCTATCGGATATAATAGACACGGGTACTCCATGTCGAGAAACTATCTCTTTCACGTAGAGTCTAGTCAACTTATCCATGATATAGTTCTCCTTGATCGGCAAAAAGTGAGCAGATTTCATCAATCGGTCGACTATTACCCAAATAGCATCAAATCCAGTAGAAGTCTTAGGTAGCTTGGTGACGAAATCCATCGTAATCCTCTCCCATTTCCATTCTGGGATCTCGGGTTGCTCTAGCAGACCAGACGGTTTCTGATGTTCGGCTTTTACCTTGGCACAGGTAAGACACTTACGGACATAATCGGCAATCTCAGCCTTCATATTGGGCCACCAATACAACTTCTTCACATCCTGATACATCTTATCAGATCCTGGGTGAATAGAATACTTGGACTTATGAGACTCAAGCAAAATCAAATCTCTCAGTCCTCCAAACAAAGGCACCCAACTTCTTCCTTTATAACACAAAGTTCCATCCGATCGTTTCTCCAACTTCTCTTTCTCGATCATCCCATCAAGTTTCTCTCCCTTGAGATCTCCTTGTCTCACGACTTCCTCTTGAGCTTGCAAAATCTGGGCGGATAAATTCGAATTGATCGTCAAAACTAAAGCTCGAACACGTAGTGGCTTTAACCGTTCCTTTCGGCTCAAGGCATCAGCCACGACATTTGCTTTTCCAGGGTGATATCGAATCTCGCAATCATAGTCGCTCAACGTCTCTAACCATCGTCGTTGTCGCATGTTCAACTCCTTCTGATCCAAAATATGTTGTAAACTCTTGTGGTCGGTTAAGACAACACACTTCGTACCGTAAAGGTAGTGTCTCCACAACTTAAGCGCAAAAACCACAACTCCTAACTCAAAATCATGAGTGGTATACTTCTCCTCATGAGCCTTAAGCTGTCAGGAAGCATAAGCCATAACCTTCCCTCGTTGCATCAAAACTGCTCCTAATCCTTGATATGAAGCATCACAATAAACCACAAAATCCTCTATTCCATCTGGCAAAGCCAATATCGGTGCGCTACAAAGCTTCTACTTCAAAATCTGAAATGCTTTCTCTTCTTCCTCTCCACATTCATACTTCTTATCCTTGTGAGTCAACGCCGTCAACGGTTTGGATATCTTGGAGAATCCCTCAATGAATTTCCTGTAAAACCCAGCCAATCCTAGAAATTGACGAATTTCTGTGGCATTAACAAGCGTTGCCCATTTATCAATAGCCTCAATCTTAGCGGGATCCACATCTAATCCTTCACTATCGATCACATGACCCAAAAATTGTACCTTGCGAATCCAGAATTCGCACTTAGAGAACTTCGCGTACAACTGCTCGTCCTTGAGCAACTGAAGAATCGTCACCAAATGTCGCTTATACTCCTCCTCACTCTTGGAGTAAATCAAGATATCGTCGATGATGACCATCATGAACTTATCCAAATAAGGCTTGCATACTCGGTTCATGAGATCCATAAACACTGCAGGCGCATTGGTCAAACCAAACGGCATAACTTGAAACTCATAATGACCATAACGGGTCCTGAACGCTGTCTTGGGAATATTCTCTTCTCGAACTCTGAGTTGGTGATAATCAGACCTCAAGTCTATCTTAGAATAGTAACTCGATCCTTGTAACTGATCAAACAGATCATCAATCCTTGGTAGCGGGTAACGGTTCTTCACCGTCAACTGGTTCAACTCACGGTAGTCAATACACATCATGAACGATCCATCCTTCTTCTTCACAAACAATACCAGAGCTCCCCAGGGCGAAGAACTATGTCGAATGAATCCTTTATCCAGCAATTCTTGCAATTGCTTGGACAATTCCTCCATCTCCGATGGTGCTAGCCGATACGGCGCGCGCGCAACAGGTGCGGCTCCTGGAACTAAATCGATGCGAAACTCCACTTGTCGAGCTGGCGGAAGACCCGGCAAGTCTTCAGGAAATACTTCTGGAAAATCACACACTACAGGAACATCCTCGAGTCGCTTCTCTCCCGACTCCTTCTTAGCCACATGAGCTACTAATGCATGATATCCTTTCTCGATGTATTTCATGGTTTTGATACACGATATGATGTTCAGGCAAGTTCCACTCCTATCGCCTCGAACAATCAAAATCTCACCATTAAGAGGGATATGAACAACTCGTTCTCCACAAACAATACTCGCTTGATGCTTGGATAACCAATCCATTCCAATCACGACGTCGAAACTCCCAAGCTCGATCGGCATCAAATCAATACTAAATGGGTGTTCTAAAAGGTTAAGGGTACAGCCACGGATCACAGTATGGGTATCAACTATATTACCATTAGCTAACTCAATGATAAAGCTGACACCTAATGGGGTTGGGGTAAGCTGGAGTAACGACGCAATCTTGGGAGATACAAAACTCCTATTGGCACCCGAATCAAACAATACTCTAACATGAAGGTTGTTGAGAAGAAACGTACCAGTGAGAACATTCGGATCTTGATGTTGCTCTCCATTCCCCATCACATACACTCTACCTCGAGCACCTCCATTTCCTTGTCCAGCATTCTTCGGGCAATGGCTCCTATAATGTCCACACTCTCCACATCCAAAACAAGTAACCACGGGCTGAGCATTCGCTCCTGTTGCCACAACTTTGCATTTACAAAACCTTGCAATATGACCAAATTTCTGAAACTTCATACATTTCACAACACACGGCCCAGTATGGTGCTGCTGACACTTACCACAACGAGCTTGTTGCCCAGCATTCATTCCTCCTTGTGCTGGTGCAGCCACAAAAGCTTTAACAGTCTCTTGTCTCCTGTTCTGTTGGTGATGGTGATTGTTGTTACGATACTGGTTGTTGTTGTTGCGGTAGTTGAAGTTGTTGTTCCTTCGATTATCTTCCCACTTCCTCTTGTTGTCAAAGTGATTTCCTTTCTGAACAGCACCATGCTTAATCACTTGATCCATAAGGCGTTCAGCCATGCTGATAGTATCATCCAAAGTCTTAGCATTGTAGGATGTCACATGTCCTTGGATACTTGCGGCTAATCCTCCAATGAATTTCTCAAGCAACTTTTCATTATTTGGCACCATGTGAGCACAGAATACTTTCAACTCCTGAAAACGGCGCACATATGCAGCAAGATCATAACCCTTCACAGCCAAGTAGTAAAACTCGGTATCCAACTTCCTCGAATCGCTGCGAGAACAATACTTCTTAACCATAGCTTTCTTGAAATCATCCCACGAAGTACTAAAAGCATTCTCCATTCCTTTCTCTTGAGCATAAGCATTCCACCATCACAAGGCATGCTCCAACAATGTACCCGTTGCGTACTTCACCTTATTGTTCTCAGTACAGTTGCTCCTTTGAAACACCGATTCCATCTTCTCAAACCATTGAGTCAATCCAACCGCTCTTTCCTCAAATCGCTACGAGAACAATACTTCTTAACCATAGCTTTCTTGAAATCATCCCACGAAGTACTAAAAGCATTCTCCATTCCTTTCTCTTGAGCATAAGCATTCCACCATCACAAGGCATGCTCCAACAATGTACCCATTGCGTACTTCACCTTATTGTTCTCAGTACAGTTGCTCCTTTGAAACACCGATTCCATCTTCTCAAACCATTGAGTCAATCCAACCGCTCCTTCAGTTCCTTTGAAGGTAGTAGGCTTACAATCCATGAACTCCTTAAAAGTGCAGAAATTGTTGTTGGGAACCACTCGAACTCCAGCCTGTCCAACATTCTGAGGAACACCTGCTTGCCCAGCAAGCGCTGCTGCAATCCCTTCATCAATCATCTGCTGAATGGCAGCTGGGGTCATCTTCCTTGGAGGCATAATTCTATCAATCAATACAATCACAACCTTTGTAAGTATTTGATCAATCTGTCAGAATCATAGCGCGAAATAAACAACACCACAAAAGAAAAGACACGACATAGCATAAGTCAACATCAATAACAGTACATCATCATAATACATCATAGATTTCATACTTGACATTGGTCTTACAAGATATGCAAAACAAGTACAAGTTTCCGATAAAATCTATCAACTGAACTATTCAGTCTACATGTACTAGATAAACTACTATCAAAGATACTAACAACCATGAATGACTAATCACTTCCCTCTCGAACGATCTCCATACACAGCCATCACGTCAACACTGTCGCTAAACCTGAAGCTAGCCATCCTGTCTTAGTACACCTACCACTGCATAGCATGAAGCTCATCCCATAATGACTGAATGCTGTTATAGTGTTGATTGCTGTCTATATCAAGAAACACCTCTTTCATAGTCAACCGCTCTACCATCTTCTCCATCTCAATCATCCTCTCATCTAGCAAATCCAAACGCTCCTGCAACTTAGCGCTCGATCGCTCCAACGAACTCAACCTCTCACTCTGCCTCTGATGCTCCATATACATTTCTCCTGAAGCTCTCCTATCATCCTGCACCTCTCGTCTCAATCCTGCAACCTCAAACTGCCTATCACCCACACGCCGAGTGATGTTCCTATGGCTATTCCTACACCACGCTACATCCCGTCTCAAATGACTCAGCGAAGCTCTGAGCTCTGACGGAGTAACACGAGCAGCTGTCGAAGACTCACCAATCTCATACGTCGTCGGAACCTCAGTCTCAAGCGCATATCCTAATGCCTCAGACGTATCCGACTCGTAAGTCACATCCGAAATCACAGGCGAAGGTGGCATGGGAGGAACATCCTGATCCTCATCCATAAACTCCTCATCATCATCCTCCTCGTCATCATCACTATCATCCTCATCATCATCATCAATACCAACATCATCCTCTAAACCTACCTCATCGTCCAAACCGACGTCATCCTCTAAACCTACCTCATCGTCCAAACCAACATCAACATCTAACTCAATCTCGTCTCCTAATAGCAATGGGTCAACAACTGGTGGGACTGGGACAGACATTATACTCTACAAGAGCATAGGGAAGGTATAAAAACACTAGCCAAATTTTCGCGGAAAACATTTTATAAGCCAAAGCATAATAGTGGGGAAGTTCCAACTAAATCATAATATCAAAGCATGTATATATATATAAAGTTCAAATAAATTACTAGGGCGCGAAGTGGCATGAAGAGCTGGCGGCTTTCTGTCTCAAAACATTTTGAATCCAGGAAAAAGTTTATAGTCGAGTGCGAGCTCGTTCTCTATAAACCTTGGCTCTGATACCATTCTGTAACACCCCCAACTCAAATATGGCAGCTATCATGCTGGGGGTATTACGCAAATAGAAACCAAGCACATTTATAGCTAACGACCGTGACACGGGACGTTTATAAATGTGACAAAACATATCATTCGAATTACAAACCATTTAGAGTACAAGGACTCTTAAGTCAAAGTAGCAGCGGAAAAATTAAATAGAGTTTGCAGCGGAAAATAAACAAAGTTTAGCAGCGGAAATAACAAAAGACACAAAAAGGTTTTACGAATGACATGTAAAATAAGATAGTAAAAGTATTTAAGCTGCCTTGACAGAATCGCCTCTTCAGCCTTAGCCACTCCTCCACGCCCAAAACATCACATTCCAAAGTTAATTATTAAGATCATTAGTACCTGAAACACATGCTTAAAAGTCAACACAAAGGTTGAGTGTAATCCATAGGTTTAAAATATAAAGTCGAGCGCAAGGTTTTAATCATAAGATATGAGCATCATATGCAAATATCGAGAAATCAAGATAACTACCAATGTATAGAGGCATCCCTATGCATATAACATTGTTGATGATGCTAAGCTCATGACACGTAAAACGTTAACCAACAATCATAGTATCAATATAACCGTGGAATTTCATAATATAATAGTGCCCCCAAGGGCGAGTACTTGCCAATTACCCGACAAAATCGAATATAGTACACCACAAATTGCCTATCCAGCAAAAGGAGTGGGAGGGTCAATTCCTATAGGCCTATATCCCTATATTCGCGTTCACTCGGAAGTGATTAATGGTTCATGATCTGAGGGTCTTGCAATGGCAAGGCAAAGCTACTTAGCACATCGTCAGGAAAGTATACCAATCAGGAAAGCATACCAAAAATACTTGTGCTCAGAATACATTTAAAGCATGTATCTCACCCCATGGGTTTATAAACATTTAAAAGATAAAAAGTGGGGCTATGAATCACACCTTAACAATAGCAGGAAACGAGATATATCAACCAATCAAATAATGCGTCACAGCAAATAATCCTCAGCACAACCTAAGCAATATAAATATCATAACTCAGCAATGGTACTCGAATATTCCAATAAACAATGCTTGAATAAAGTTTTATAAAAGACAATGGCATTTGAAAGAAAATAGTTTTCAAAAAGTCTCGTGTGGGTGACGAGAAAGATAAAAGAATATGTCGGCGAAATGACCAAATACGCAAGAAAAGACGAAGAATATCTCGAAGAAAAGAAGTCGAAGTGAAATGGATACAAATGCAAATGAATAATCAATACAATAATACTAGTTTCGGCTCTTTACCCATTTTCCCAAAATAACGTTGAAATAAAAGGGTTTTTGAATTAAATAGTAGTTGGTAAAATAGTTTGAAGTTTATAGAACATTTCCCGAGTCAACGACTCTTTATATTCAAACAACGTTTAACATTTTATAAATAATGATATGATTGGATATATCATTTACGTAGTCCATTAGTTGTTTAGGTTTATCGACCATTTTGTATTGTTCGGGTTCCAGGTACGTTAAGATCTTTAAGGGCCTAACGTACCCTACCGTCTCGTGTACTAAAGGGTCCATAAGTCCAAATAACCATAGCCGCAAATCCAATACGTCTAATTCAAGCTCACAATATAACATCATAATATAATAACACGGAAACCAAGTCCAATGTCCAAATCCCTTCACTAAAACAATGTTTTTTAGATTTCATATTTATTAGTCCCGTTTATATAAACCTTAGCCGAAACAAGTATCAAACTATACAACTACAACAAATATCCATAAAAATCACAAAAAGTCACCAAATCACACCGGGTCAACCCGACGTTGACTGGTCAACTGCTGGTCAAAGGGGGCCCACACGAGTAACATATACCAACTTCATTAATAAATTCCTTTAAATAATCCAATACTAATTAAATAACTAAAACTAAATAAATATAACTTATATATATAAATATATATATATTTCGACATGTATAAAATAAATAAATAAATTATAAATAATTTTTATAAATAAATATTTTCGGAATAAATAAATAAAAATATGTTTTTATTTTAATTAATTTTCGGATAAATAATAAAATAATTTTTATAAAATTATTTTCGGTAAATAAATAAAATATATAAAAATTTATTAAAATTTTCGGATTTAATAAAATAAATTTGGATTTATTATTTTTAATAAATAAAAATACGAAAATAATATTATTAATATTTTTAAGGTTTTTAAATAAATAAATAAAATAAATACGAATTAAATAAATAAATAAATAAAATAAATAACAAAAATATAAAGGGTGCGTTTGGGGGGTTACCGAGCAAGAAAAAGACAAAAGAAAAATAGGGGTAAGTGGTGGTGGCTCACGGTGGTGGTGGTGGCGAAAATGGAGCGGCGGTGGTAGTGGTTTAGGGGTGTTCAGGGTGGTTTTGATTAAATTGGCTTGTACTTTTGGAACGAGCACGTCCCGATCTACAAAATATAAAAAGTTGGTTTTTATGGGTGGCCGGAATATTTTCCGATGGCCGGAATCTTGGCCGGCGGTGGTGGGTGGTCGGACGGAAAAAATAAAGGGGGGGAAGGGAGGAGAGAGAGAGAGAGAGAGAGAGAGAGAATAAGTGAGGTGTGTGTGTGTTTTTATGAGTGAGAAATGAGAAAAATGGGTGTAAATGGGGTATTTATACTTGGTTAAAAGTATAGGGTGGGTTTTGATATTAATGAAAGTATAGGGTGAAAGGAAATGAATAACCAAAGGTCCAAAACTGTCAACATAGTTAAACTTCTCACGAAAACGCTCCGGGGCTCAAACGACATAGCAAACGGACTCGAAAATTTACGAAACTTGCGCCATTGTTCACGAAATA
>LBNU01017546.1:228717-240644 GCA_014162995.1 Artemisia annua
GGGAAAGACTCATTGTGTCCTTGATGTCAAAGGTTAAGCTGTCGTCTCCTACTCGCAAGGTTAGTTTGCCGTCATGAACATCAATAATAGCGCGAGCAGTTGCGAGGAACGGTCTTCCCAGGATGATGGGCACGAGGTCGTCTTCCTCCATTTCAAGGATGACGAAGTCGACTGGAAATTTGAACTTTCCTACTTTAATGAGCACGTTTTCGCATATTCCTATGGGGTATTTAACCGACCTATCGGCCAGCTGGATGTTCATGCGAGTTGGTTTCAATCCTGAATATCCTAATTTTGTGAACATAGAATAAGGCATGAGATTGATACTTGCCCCAAGGTCGGCTAGAGCGTTCTTTATTGATAGGGATCCCACGGAGCAGGGCAAGGTGAAACTACCTGGATCGTCCACTTTCTTTGGTAGCCCCCGTTGAGTCACCACAGAACATTCTTCACCGAGGGTCACAAGACCTTCGAATTTCTTTCTGTTTGTCAGAAGCTTCTTGAAGTATGTACTATACTTGGGCATATGGTAACATGCATCAAGAAGAGGTATGGTGACCACTGAGTCCTTTAGATATGACAAGAATCTCTTATTGTCGTTTTCTACCTTCTGATTCTTGAGACAGGACAGATATGGGACTTTAGCGGGTTGTTTAGTGGGAGCGGGGGGAGAAAGGTTTGCTTGAGGGTGTTGCTCAGGGGTTTCATTGCTTACGTCACCCTCCTCTTCATGAGGTGTGTCGGGCTCCGTAGTAGCAGTCTGTGGGATTGGGTAAGGTGGATCCTTAGTAGTTGTGCCGGCACGAGTGGTAATGGCGAGTAGATGGTCTGTTTAATCTGTTGGGGTTTTGTCGAGGCCGTCAAGAATGGTGTCGAATTCTGCGAATTTGGCTCTCATGTCATTTTGTTGACTTGTGATGAGGCTATCAAGGCCTTTTAGTTGCAAATCCTTTTCAAACATGAAATACCCAAGGTCATTCTCGAAAGTGCTTCTAACCTTGTAGTCAAGATGTTCTCCCCCTCCCTCGGTTTTTTCAAGATTTCCCCAAGGGGTGAAATCGTTGTTTTGATAAAAAGTTAAGAGGGAAGGATCATCAAAAACAACATGACATGACAAACATGCTTGTTCGGTGGTGGTGTTTTCCTCGCACTCCTAACTTCATGCGGGCCGCCACATTGATCACAGATCAAGTATGGGTTGGATAGGTGTTTGGTTGGTTGGGATTTGTCTAGATAGGTCGTTTGATCTTTTAACCTATTTAATCGGCTAACAACAGGAGGTTTCTCTATAGTTTTGGAAATGCTCATGATCGAATCAGGTTCATCCCAAGTGTCGTCTTGATCATTTGCATATTCCTCGATTCTGCTCCACGCTTCTTCGGCACTTAAGTTAGCTATCCTACCTTTTGGTGAGTTATTGATTCCCCTCTGGTCGTTCTTCGAGATACTATCGTAGAAGATTTGGACCAGGAACCAGAGTTCAATGCCATGATGGGGGACTCGCCTAATTAGGTCCTTGAATCTAATCCAAGACTCGTAGATATGCTCGGCCGGGTCCACTTGGAAACGGAGGATTCCATCTCTCAACGCGGAGGTTCTTCCTATGGGGAAGAATTTCTCGTAGAACTTCGAGATAAGTTGTTCCCATGTGAAGATGGACTCGGAAGGAAGTTTGTTACACCAATCCTTGGCCTTTTCATAAAGAGTGAAAGGGAAGAATCGTAATCGAGAGGTATCTCTAGTGGCTCCGTCCGTATGGAGGGTGTCCACTATTTTCAGGAAGTCCTTGATGTGTTGGATTGGGTCTTCAGTTTTTAACCCGTGGAATTTGCACACATTTCAGACAAGCCAAATGTCAGTTGCGCGCAAGACCTCATCTGTGCGTTCATTTGGGAAAACAATCGCATTGGAGAAGCCATGAGGTGTGGGAGAGGAGTAGTCTTTGAGGGTTTCAGGGGCTAGGTTCTCGGGAATCTCCTCATTTTGAGTGGAGTGAGGACTAGGGGGTGTTGAATGGAGGTTAGATTCTTCCTCAGAGAGGGCATCATCAAAGGCAATAGCAATGCCAGATGGTTCGGGAGATGTAAAGAGTTGCCTCATCCTGCGCATTTCCCTGTCAGGTTCTGCGTAGGGTGGAATAAGGTCTCTTAGTGAGCTACGACTTCTAGTGATCCTAAGGGTGGAGGGATCCTCGTTTACCATGATGGCGGATGGTGAAGATTACGAACAAAAGCACGAAGAAAAAGATAGACTAAAGAAAATCCTAGAAAATAAAATAAAAATCTCCCTAGAAAGGAATCTAGTGAGTAGACCTAAAGAAATAAAAATTCTACCTAAACAATAACTATTCCCCGGCAACGGCGCCAAAAACTTGATGCGTGGTTTTGTGACCTTACAACAGGTTTTACCTCTCAAGGGATCTTAAGAGGCTTACAACCCCACTAGGCAGTGTACCTGACCGATGTAGTATAGGATAGTGGCAAGTACGGGGGATTGATCGTTCTCTCACAGGGAATAGTGTTCGTTAGGATAGAATAGCCAATCTAATAGGTCTAAGGGTGGAAAGAAGATTCTTTTTGTGTTTTTATATTTTTATGAAAGCAGGTAAAATCTCGGTTTTTAGAGGAAGGGCGGAATTAGTTGCTAGTCAACTAACCCAAGTTTACTACTTTTGCAAATTAAAATAAAATAAATATCTAAACTATTGTGGTTGTGAAAACAATATGGAGAAAATTGTGTTTACTTAGATTTCATTACTCCCTAACTATCTTTTACCGGTTAATTGATATGTATGTTACTTGTGTGGATGAAGGGTGTATTCCTAATAACTCATGGAGTGGCATACATATCTCTCCAATTCTATGAGTTCTTATCTCCTCCTATGCCATGCACGGCACAACCATAGGGATTGTAAATTGTGGCTCATGCGTTAAATACTACCTTAATAGCCTAGTATGCCTCGACTACATGTTTCCCAAGACGTTCAAGCACGTTACCATAAAGGAGGTTGGCTAGATTTCTTGAGCCTAACATCGATGAAACAATCATCCCAACAAACAACAACACACACCAATTAACCAATAATTAATAGTTAGGTTTCATTATATCTAAGCAAACACTAGAGAATTTAGCTACTCATGTTAATTGAAAGACAAGCAAGATAGATAGACTACCAACACATAGACAAATTGATTGAATTAAAGTGAAGATTTATCTTTAATTAAGCACTAGGGTTCCAAGGGTTGGAGACCCTAAAAGTCACATAAAATTCGTCTTTAGGGTTTACCCTAAAAGTTCTCCAAAAGTTCCACCCTTAATGAATGAAAATTTGGAAAATATATATAGAAAATAAGTTCGGACGGCGTCAGCTTATAGGGTTTGACGCCGTCAGCTCACCGCCATTAGGGTTCTCGGATGGCCTAGATCCATTTGGGACGTGGTCAGCATGTAAAACCTTCTAGGCCGTCTCTATTTAACTTAACACGTGACGGCCTATATCTTCTAACACCTGACGGCGTCAGGTGTAAATTCTTGAAATCTTTCTGGCCTGTCCTTTGATAATTGAATTCCACTCTTTTGTCATCCTTACTGACGGCGTCACCTTGTGACTCTGACGCCGTCAGGTTGAAAAATCCTGCTTCTTTAAGACTTTGTCGTTTTCTTCACTTTTATGCTTCAAAAACGTCCAAATGTGCATGTTTTCCAGAGTTCCTCTCAAAAGTACCTAAAATGACAAAAGGAATGATTTAGGGCAATATTTGATCACATTTATACGAATTAGGGCTTAAATGACCCCCTAAAAGCGTAACACTTTTCGTCTCATCACACGGCCCTACGAATTGTATTAAGGAATACAACCCATCACCCACGCAACTACAATAAGCTTATCAATCAATAAAAGATAACTATGGAGTTATGAAGTCTAATTAAACACGCTTTTCTCTTTATAAGTTTCACAACCATTTTATTTTTTTGTTATTTTATTTTATTTGCATTTGTAGTTGATTTGGGTTAGTTGACTAGCAACAAATTCCACTCACTCTTTTCAAAACTAAGATTTTTACCTGCTTTCTATTAAATATAAAAATATAAAGAGAATCATCCCTCACCTCTAGGCCTAATCAGACTACTTTCAATCCAAACGAACACTATTCCCTGTGGAGAACGGTCAATCCCCCGCTACTTGCCACTTCACTATACTACATCGGTCAGGTACACTGCCTGGTGGGGATTGCAAGATTCTCAAGATCCCTTGAGAGGTAAAACATTTTGCGTTGACCACATTCCACGCATCAAGTTTTTGGCGCCGCTGCCGGCGAATAGTTATTGTTTAGGTTGAATTTATTTTGTTTAGGTCTACTCATTAGATTCCTTTCTAGTGAGATTTTATTTTAACCAACTCTATTCTCATCTCATTTCTTTCATTTGAATACTTGTGTTTACTAATAGGTACCTAACAAGTGGTATCAGTCAGCTAGAAGAAGATGTAGTTTATTTTTTGTGATATACGAACCATTAAATAATTATAATATTGATATCCACCCAGAAAAAAATAAACTACACCTTCTTGCTAGGAACTGATACCACTTGTTAGGCACCATATTTAGTAAACACAAGTATTCAAATGGAAAGAAATGAGATTTGAGAAATAGAGTGGTGATAGATCCAATATGAAGAGAGACAATGTTTAAGAATTAAACAAAAAAATGGATATTCTATTAGTCTATCGTCGTGATCTCGACCGTTTTTTGTCTCGTTAAGATTCAAAAGTTTGCAACTTTCCTGCTTCTTTTGTGTTTTTCATTACATATTTGATTACAAACTTGTGTTAAAACCAAAAACAACAAAAAGTTTCAAAAATTTTGGGTTTTTAGATCGTATAAAAACTTGTATTTTTATCGAAAATTTTCAAACTTTTGTTAAAAAGTTCAAGTTTGCAACCTTTTATTAAGAGTTTCATACATTTAATGCTTGTTTACAAGAATCTTGGATTAAAAACTCGTTTAGGTTTACTTTTTCACAAAAGAAAATCTGCGTTTTACGAGACCTCGAAAACCCCAATTTATCGAGACCTCTTAACACCCCATTATTATAGAACCTTAAACCCTCTTTTATCGAGAACCTTCCGGATATTACTACCTAAGTGTTTTTGTTGCTTATCAGGTTTCTCTCTCTTGTATAAGAAAAGAAAACACTTCACTTATTGGATAGTTTCGTTTATTGTTATAATCTCGAAACTTGGATTTCTCTTATCGGAAAACTGTTGGTTATCGAGAACCTTATAACTTATCGAAATCAATTCTGTTTTTCGAAAATCTTATAATTCTACGAAATTAAACTTAAGTGCCATCGAAAAAAACTCTGTCTGAACTTCACCAAAATCATCGCATTAATTGTCTCCAACTTTTCTCGATAATTATCTCTTATCGAGAACAACGCGATATCGAATTTCCCTGTGTTATCGGAGAACTTTGTATCTTGGATTATTGACTGTTAACCGTACGAATCTTCCAAATGCCAAGCATCGAAATCTTAGATTACTTTTGGGGATTAAGATTTTGTACTATACCTTCTACAAGATCCCAATTAAAACACAAGTTATCAATCATGTCCACCCACCGTACTATAAACCCGTTTCAAGCACAACGCTATCATTCAACTGCAACAATTTCGTCAGCAACAAAAAGCTCAAACAATATGCAACAATCATATTCACAGCCAAATCAGATGTATTCTCAGCACCATGCCATGATGCTCATATTTCAACCTTCAAACATTTACCAATGCTACAAAAAATCACTACAACGCCAAAACAGTCTCCACTGGTTTGATCAGATGTGTGATCATTAGCTACTCAACAATCGAGGCATAAGCAGGTTCACTTGCACACCACCAATGTTGGACACCGGGTAACTATTGTCAGTGGTCAAGCCGATCCTTAGATTTCTTGATCTCAAGAACCCCATGGCAGATTACTTAGGAAGATTTTCAGAAGGTCCATTTGTACCCACCTCCTCAACAATGTTCACCTGCTAGATGACAATGCTTTCCCCCTGACCTGAATCTTTCAACACTTTACTAAACAGTTCACTGCTGAAACAAATTCTCATAAGGAAGCGAAAATATGCCATGGCTACATTCTTCACAGTATACCAAACCTACTCTTTCGCAGTGTGATGCTCAAAAAATGCTAAGGCCATGTGGCGACACAATCATACTACTAATAGGAAGAACTTCAATTGAATCAGGAAGGATATGGAATCCAAACTGACATGGAATACACACACTCATGATAGGAGCCAATGAATCACTTGAGGTCCCCAATAAGTCTATCAACGCTCCGCATGCATTCACCGTTATAATAGCTATGTAAATTGACCTCATTTCATATCTGACAGACAATCTATCACAATACCAGTAGTAAGTAGAAATTGCCTAGGTTAGGTACATCTTGTAGTTCTTCTGGGGGTGTCTTCGGGGGCTCGGGTATTTATTTCACTGTCAGCTCGATGCCAGGCCAACTAGTGATAGTCCATACTAATAATATGTTCGTTCAGGTAAGAAGCTACTTGATGCATCACCAAATAGCCATTCGATATCTTTGGAGAAGGATTGTACCTTCTATCTCCTCTATACTACTATATCATAGGTTATGTCTAACTCAAAGCCGCTGCTCAGAGAGGAACCTAACTCACCCTCTCTACTACTTTCCTATCATTCATAACATCTTCTCATTACTGCTATGAATCTCCATCGTCTAGTACTTTACTGTTTCTGAAATATCCCAGGCAACTCTCCAGAGTACTCTAAGCATATGATGATAGAATCCATTACGTCAATTATCCTCTATGTTCATGATATATTAGTAAGACTTCCATATCGAATAGTGATCATAGCTCCACAAATAACGAGTTACCAATCCTAGCGCTATAATAGATATATCACATGCAGTAGCTCTGGAGAATGATTTCGATCTTGTATTGGGGTAGTCATTTCACATTGGGTGGTGGTGTATGAGGTTAGAAGAGGGTTGTGTGAGCGCGTGACTGGTGACGGTCGGGTGCGGGGTGTTTCTTGTGTTTCTTGTAATTCTTAGGTTAGAGGGGTAGGTGATGATCTACGATTTTACTAGATGGGTCTTTGCAACACAGAGCCTTTAACAATCATGGTATATAGCATAGTGCTCTGTGATGATTCTTGCGAGCCAAGATATTTTCTTGGCCTCAGTACAATTTCCACCGTCATCATCTCCGGGATCATTCAATATATAAGCTTCTCAGGAATCAAGCGGTAAGCAGTTTACTACACGCTGTCATAGCGAAAAAATTAGCGCCTGTCCTGTGATAGCTTTTACTTTATATGACGCGTTAATAGTGGAGAGTTTCAACAGTCTGTTGTTGTATCACAGCTTCTGGTATTGTAAGTTTACAACAATGGAGTAAATACGTCTGTTATCGAGCGGTCAACTCTGTAGGTCCATCTCTAGATCAAGAGAAGGTGATTTATCTGGGTAGGGCGGGTACAATTAATCAGCACTGGATTATACTCTTCTGAGGGAATTCCAAGCGTCATTTATAGTGCGGATCTAAGCGGATCAATGTGCTTCCTGTCAGCGGTTTACCAATAACACGCGGATCTGTAACCTTTCTCTTCTCGTCCAATAAACTCAGGTTCACAGTATTGTTAAGGCTTATGCTTACAATAATGCTATCTGTTCGCGTCGGTTGCGTTCTTCGTAAGAATCGTAGAGTACAACGGTTTAACTAAATGGTCTAAGCATGGTCTTCATGGCCAACTGGCTCCTAGATCTGATGGCGAATGACATATTGGTTTGATTTTTGCGTCAACAGCTGAAATGTTCTCCTGGTTGATACTCTATGCTTAGCGTAGAGAAACTCACGCCACAGCAGAAACGTAGAAATTGAAGGTTCCTCCGGTTATATGATGTCACGTGTGTTGCAAAATTCCTCGTTCTACTACTGGTTTCCATACTCAACTCAATTATTGAAATTCATGCCTTATTGTGAATCTATTGATGATATCACATTGCTGGGATCCTGTACACCATCGACACTCCTTGCTCACTCCCTCTGCATCACGTTGAACGAACTTGAACTAATGAACAACGGGTTCAAAATCGATGATTGTTGGTCAACAGACGAAAGAATTTCATGCAATCTTTGGATCATCACGTTGTCAGGGCATAAAGATCAATGGGGTGAGATAGACATCTCTAATCTAACTTAAATGTCCAAATGAGGACTCACACTATCGTCGTAACCGACATACAATGCCATCTTAAACCACTTTGCTTCTATGCTGACCAGATTCGACCTTCGGACACTCTCTTGGCTAGTCAACCAAATAAAATTCAAGAATTATAAGTGTGAGATTGAAGAGAAGAATGCGATCATTGACATAGGGATCTCGAGTGTTTGAATATTACAATAACTAACACGTCAAACTCACATTGATAACGAAAAGAGCTTTTGAAAATGCTTTTAAAAGGAATCTTATCGTCGGAAAAGGATTCGCAATTTCAATTGGCAAATTGGCACATAATGAATCTAAATGCTTTGAGATCTCTCGCTTNNNNTTGGTTGATTAAGATCAATATGAAAGATGAAAGAACAATAGTTTGTTTAAGATATGAAATTAACCAACAAAATGAAAGAGATACATAGGGTCCTATTTATAGGAGGAGGATAGGGCAACACTCCCTTCCTTCCCTATGTACTATGTCGTGGGCTTTCAAGGCCCATTGGACACTTGTTGGACTCGTCTTATAACAGAACGAGTATTAGTCTAAAACGTAACATAAAGTGATAAACTAGCAACCTATTACATTTATTGAAATGACCGAGACTTGACTGAATAGTTGAAAACTATGATCCTAACAGATTTCCTTAAGATCGTAGACTTCATAGACCTTGATGTTGAAACTCGAGAGACGACCCAATTGCGTCTCTTCCAATTCTCAATGCGAGACCAAGCTAGTCAATGGCTAGAGCGTCTACCCGCAGGATCCATCACCTCTTGGGATGATCTCACCACTCGTTTCCTTGCTCAAGTTTTCCCATCGGGGAGAACTACCAAGCTAAGGAATGGAATCTTGATGTTCCAACAACGTCAAGGTGAAACACTCTACGAGGCATGGTCTCGATTCAAGGATTTACTTCAAAAAGTCCCTCGCCATGGCATAGATCTTTGGCTCCAAGTCAAAATCTTCTATGACCATATCAATATCCCCACGAGGCAAACCATTGACCAAGCGGCTGGTGGCAAGCTACATGATCTAATTATGGAACAATGATGGGAACTCATAGAAGATCTAGCTCTCTATGACAACGAAAGTTAGAATGATCCCCGTGATTTTAAAAAAACGGTCAAGGCAATATCTTTGCCTTTGAATAATTCATGCACTCCCGACCGTAGGATCATGGAACTTGAGGACCAAGTCAAGTTTCTCATGAAATCCTACGAGGCTCCTAAACCTTCAAGCCAAGTGAATAAAGTCATTTCTTCGTGCAAATTATGTGATGGCCCTCATGAAACTCATGATTGCATGGAACTACCCAAACAAGCTTTTAAAGAATTCGCATCCTCGTGAATCGACAAGGCGTGATATAAGTGGCTCACTAACTATGGGCCTAGGAATTCCAGTGATCATCATGAGGCATGGAAGAATAAGCCAAACTTTAGTTGGAACCACACTCGATGTGTATCATTCAATGACTCTCCCCCACTCACCTAGTCTGAGCATTATCCTCCTCAGAGTACACCTAAACAACAAAACCATGAAGAAGCGCTGTGAAAATTCATTCTCTCTCAAGAAACACAGCTCTACAAACCCGAGAATCAATTCAGATAACAACAAGCTGATATGAGTAACAAGGTTAGTAACTTGCTGAGGGTTATCAATGATCGTATTGCTAGTAAGTCAAATTGTAAGTTGGCATGAGCTGAAGAGATCAAATCCATCACAGTCACTCACCAAACGCCCTCTCCTGTGAAAATCAAGAGCCCTAGCAAACTCTTCAAATACATGTCACCAAACGGAAAAGAAACTAGGGATCCTCATGCCTCCTCAAAACCACTCCACTTCGTAAATACCATTACCACAATACCTATTCCTAAACCCAATAAGGACCAACAATCAACCGAGAATGAGGATGATGAAGTAGAGGGTGAAGTTCCCAAAAAGTACCACGAGGTACCTAACAACCCTTTAGGCCCACTAGAAAACTCCATTACAAGAGGATTGAGTGATAGGGAGGACTCGGAAGGAGAGTTCGAAAGGCCTCAAGGACTTCTAGGATTGCTGGATAGCTCCCTTATGGAGGAACTTGAGGAGGGCACGGGAAAACTATCCATCGGATTTAGAGAAAGGATAGAGGAGGGCGCTTCCAATATCTTCAAGATATCGTCCACCACTAGGAAAAATCTTATAAAAAAAGCCTACATAGACCCCAACTCCCCAATGAATGCAATACCCCTTTCTCTATACAACAAAGCCTTCACCGAACAAGTTACGTATAAAGGGTTTAATTTTGTTGGAATAATCAGAAGAGTACCAATTGTGATAGGTAAGCTCATTTATAAGGTCGACCTAACTGTGATTAATGACATGGACTCAATCATTGGCCCAACATTAACTAATCTTGTCTTAGGAAAACCCTTCATAAGAGAAACGGGAGTAATGTTTGATGAAAATGATAGTAGCGCATTATTCACCGTTAGGAATATGTTTTTCTTATAGAAGAGTCGGTCACCCCAAGTACGACTAAGCATTGTATAGCTCGTAGTATTTATCATATTAGTTAATACGTAGTTGTAGAATTAGTTAGTATTTGTGTAGTCGGGTCGGGTCTTTACCCACTGTCAGCTCGATCCACAGCCTAATAGAGGCAACAAGTAAATGTAAGTATAAATAGCCCTCTCCATCCTTGGAGAGGGTTGGACCTTCTCATAATCTATTTTCTTTTTTTTGGTTTTCTCTCAAGGTTCCTAACTTCTCTTCTACTTTCTCTCTATAACTTCTCCCTCTAAATTCTCTTCTAGTTTTCTTTATATTCGATCCATACCATATGTTCCATACGTGTTATATGTTTATTTAGTATCCTACAATTGGTATCAAGAGCCATGGTTACATCCTAGGGATCGTAGATACTTGGTGTTTGGACTTGTGTTGTATGGTTTGTCTTAGTTTTATAGTTTAGGAAGGTTTTACTCATACTTTAGCTCGTTCGTGGTGTTTCTTGTGTTTTTTCTTGTACTTCTTGGATTAGAGGGGTTAGATTTATCTACTTTATTAGTTGGTTTGGCCAGATCTTACATTTTTAGGGTGTACGAGTGATTTTGGAACCAAGTTCTTGGCAGCGGTTTCCTCCTCGGTAATATCTTCATGGTAGCGGTTAGTACACTCTGTCAGCGAACATAACACTGTCCTTTGTACTATTTTGGCGGTTTGCTACCAGCGGTTAGTTCACTTTGTCGTATAGTGTTTCAGCGGTTAGCTCTATCAGCGGTTATCTGGGTTATGCGGTTACATTATCAGCGGTTACTTTGATCAGCGGTTACCAGACTAGCGGTTACTCTGTCAGCGGTTACCATAGTCAGCGGTTACCTTTTCAGCGGTTACTTGTTAGCGGTTATCTTGTCGGCGGTTAGTTTCGATCAACGGTTACTTGTTAGCGGTTATACTGTCAACGGTTTGTTTTCTCAGCGGTTTTCCTGGTTGACTTTAGTAAAATGCCAGGAAAGAATCGATTTCTCGGTTTAAGTCACGTGTGTTGCAAAATCCCGTTTAAGACCTCGTCATCATGACTATTGTGACATCTATTGATGATATCCAAGCTGCTGGATCCGACACTCGACCTCCTATGCTCGACAGAACTGACTATGAGTCATGGTCACAAAGAATTCGT
>LBNU01017546.1:263531-276934 GCA_014162995.1 Artemisia annua
TCGCCGGAA
This sequence comes from Artemisia annua, assembly GCA_014162995.1. Classification (NCBI taxonomy): domain Eukaryota; kingdom Viridiplantae; phylum Streptophyta; class Magnoliopsida; order Asterales; family Asteraceae; genus Artemisia; species Artemisia annua. The sequence continues at coordinate 263,541 of LBNU01017546.1, forward strand.
TCACCATGAATCCGACGGATCCATCAACAAAACCGCCGGATTCATCAACAAACCAGTCGGAATCATCAACAAACCCGTCGGATTCATCAATAATCAATGATATAGATGAAAATCACTTAATAGAAGTTCCAGTAGATGATTTAGTTACAGAAGGTGATTTACCAGAAGATGAAGATGAAGATGCTACTGTAAAAGAAGTTCATGGTAAAATCCCATGGGATTTTATTTTTTTTTTGTTTAATGTTGTAAGAGAAGTGTAAATCCCATGGGATTTACATTGAATCCTATGGGATTTTGTATTAATCATGTGGTTCATTATTAATGAATGAATCCTATGGGATTCATCAATTAATATCATCGGAATTTATAATGTATCACATGGAATTTATAATGAATCCCATAGGATTCAGTATGAATCCTATGGGATTCATTATTAATCCCATGGGATCCTGTATGTGATTCATTAAAAATCCCAGGTGATTCATTATTAATCCCATGGGATTTATAATTTTAATTATTTAATTCATGTGTTTTTTGTTATCTTAATCCCTTGAGATTCTGATTTTTATATACAGATTCTATGAAATCACCAAGACCAACTTTATATGAACACTCTGAGACACCTGGCATATCGGTATATTGGGTGCCTCATGTAGATGAAAGAATTACTGTACCAGAAGAGGGAAAAAGCTATGACACTATAGACGAAGCTATAGAAATGTATAGTAACTACGCTGAAGTGGGAGGTTTTCAAATTAAAAAAGCATGTCAAAAAACAACAAAATCTGAAATTGTAACACTCAAATACATCATGTGCAACAAAGAAGGAGCACCAAGACATGTTAATATCGACACTTTGGATGCTAAACACAGTGACAAACAAAAAAGACATACAACTATTCATGTAACAGGTTGAAAAACTCTCCATATTTATGACTTGTAACATATAACTTGATTCATAAGAATAATGTTGAATCCCATGGGATTCGTTCTGAATCCCATGGGATTCGTTCAGAATCCCATGAGATTCTTAATGTGTTATTTTTTTTATTTATTTATTTTTTTTTTTGTATAACTAATGTTTTTTAGGATCCGTTTGGTTTGTAAATGGGTATGGGAGTGGGATTCGGTTTGAAAGAAAAGGTGGAGAGAGAAAGGATATGATTATAATAATAATTTGTTTATTTTATTATTTATTACAAAACTTAAATTAATATTTGTATATTATTATAAGTATAAATAAAGAAAGAGACAAAAATTTGGCATATGAAAATTTATGTTAGGTGAGTGGTGGGCCCCATTCGTAAGAAAAAAACATGATACCCACCATTATATAGTGGTATCAATCTATGGGAATCTATACACTATTTAGTTTCCCATTCCATACAATTTACTAACCAAACAAATGTCATTAGTCACATCAAACCAAAACCCAAACCAAACCCCCATACCAAACGCACCCTTAAATGTTTTTTTTTTATATAACAGGTTGTAAAGCTCGTATAAGGTTAAAATTGTATATCGTTTCTAGAAGATACAAGCTAGTTAAGTTTATTGCAGAACACAACCATATGCTTTTACCAAAAAAGTACAAACATTTTACAAAAAAGCAAAGAAGAATGACACAAGCAGAAAAATTGTTTATTGTTAAAGCAGCAAAGAACAAGATTGGTCCAACACGGGCTCACAACTTGTTAACAACTATAAAAGGTGGGTATGAATATGTTCATGGGACAGTTGATGATTTTAAGAATGAACTGCGGGATATTAATATGTTCATAGGGGAAAGTGACGCACAAATGCTTATAAATAAAATGGAAAACAGAAAGATATATGTGCCGAACTTTACGTTTCAGTATAAGGTAGAAAACAGTGAGTTAGTGGCTTTGTTTTGGGCTGATGAAGTTGCAAAATGCAATTATAAGGAGTTTGGAGACATANTTGATAAAGAATCCCATGGGATTCACAATGAATTCCTTGAGATTGTGTATGTAGTCACATTGGATTGTGTCACTAAAACTTATATTATTTTTAGGTACAATATGGTGTTTGTACCATTCACATGTGTCGATAATCACAGAAAATGTGTCACACTTGGTTCGGGAATGCTATTAAATGAAGATACTAAATCATACACATGGCTACTAAAAGCATTTATGACTGCTTTCAAGAAAGAACCAACCATGGTGGTAACAGATCAAGATGGAGCAATGAAGAGGGCCATTGAAGCTGTTTTCACGAAATCAAAACACAGACTTTACATGTGGCATATTCACCAAAAGATTCCAGCAAAGGTAATTTATCGAGTTTACAAAAAATGTGTTTTTTTATCACATATCATATATAGATTAATAACATAGGATCCTGTATGAATCCCATGGAATTCATACACAATCCCATGAACTGTGAATCTCATGGGATTCTGTATGAATCCCATGGGATTAACTGTGAATCCCATGGGATTTTGTATGAATCTCATGGGATTCACCTATGTTTATATCATGTTACTTATACTGATAATAAGGTTCTAAAGCTATCTTTATCAAAAATATATTTGTAAATAAATATACGTATAAACAGATTTCAAGAAGCGTTTAAACAAGATTATTTGGAATATGTTCATCGAACCATTGGAATTTGAAGAGAAATGGGCTAAGTTAATTGAGGATTTTGGTTTGCAAAATCACAAATGGATGACCAAAATGTTTAACCTACGAGAAATGTGGATTCCAGCTTATTTTATCGACTCGCCATTGTTTGGTTTGATGAGAACCACATCAAGGTCCGAGAGTGAAAACTCGTTCTTCAAAAGTTTCACCAGCCCAGGAGCGACGCTAGTTAGTTTTATGATGTCCTATGAATCAGCAATGGAAAGACAACGTTATAGGCAAGAACATTTGGACTTTAAAACATTTGACGCGGGTCTAAACTGTGTAACAGAGTTACAGATTGAACGTCATGCATCAAAAGTGTATACTAGAACGATATATCTTCTTGTTCAAACGGAAATATATGGAGCATGCTGTACTTGTACGATTCAAGATTTAAAGATAGAAGAAGGTTGTGAGATGTTCGTGATAAGAGACCAAAATCCATGGGTTTACAGAATCATTAATAAGGAACTTGCAAAAGAACAAGCAGAGGAAGAAGAAACAGAAGCAAAGAGAAAATTTATAGACTATAAGGTATGTTACTTGTTATTCAACATGAATCATTTGTGGATCAACATGAATCCCATGGGATTCATAGTGAATCCAATGGGATTTACTAGTAAATCTCATGGGATTCATTATGCTGAATCCCATGGGATTAGTTATGAATATATGGTTTTCAGGATGAATTTTAAATCTTTAATTCTTTTGACTTTTGTTTAAAAAAGGTTCTGCGTACTATAGAAGATGGGTCGGTGGTATGCACTTGTAGACATTTTGCCCGATTTGGTTTTCTATGCCGACACATATTCTGTGTGTTCAAGAACCGTGATATTAACGTCATTCCAGAAAAGTATATTTTGAGGCGTTGCACAAGGGATATAATACCGCCTGAATTGAGAAGGAAAAGAAACAAATATGGGGAAAAAATGTAGAAGTTGAAAGACTTACAAATGAAGCAACTTCTGTGGTGGACGAATGTTTATTCAGGTTAGGCGATAATGTAGAGAAAATGGGGGATTTTGTAGAAAAGTTGGAGAAGTTGAAAACAGAAGTGGAGGCTGAGGTGCCAAATCATCCTTCAATAGAAACGGGAGATGTGATTGGTGAACATTATGCTATTTCTAAACCTAAGGAAAAAACAGTTAACAATCCAACAAGGGTAGGAAACAAAGGGAATATTACAGAAAAGGAACGCAATAAAAGGCGAAAGAGTGAGAAAGAAAAAGTACTTGGAGTTAAAAAGAAACAAAAGAAGAAATGTGGCTTTTGTGGAGTGAAGACCAACTTGCACACAAACACAACTTGTCCAGATAACCAAAATGCAAGGCGAAAGCCGAAACCAATAGTTTCTTGAACAAACTTGATTATTTTTTCTTCTTTACTTGATTATTTAGATGATTTGCAAAGAAAATTCTGGTTTTGTTAGCTATTTTTCTTCTTTACTTGAATATTTAGATGATTTGCAAAGAAAATTCTTGTTTACTTTGAATATGTCTTGTTTCTTACTTATATTCTGTATGATTCCCATGGGATTAGGGACATAATCCCATGGGATTAGAAAATGAATCCCATGGGATTATTTCCCTAATCCCATGGGATTCATTGAAATTCGTTTAAAATAACTTCAACCATTCACAAGAAAATAAGTATATTCTGGTTTTATGTTAGTTATTTTTTCTTCTTTACTTGATTATTTAGATGATTTGCAAAGAAAATTCTGGTTTTATGTTAGTTATTTTTTTTCTTTATTTGAATACTCATAAGCCTATGGGATTAGGGACATAATCCCATGGGATTAGCAAATGAATCCCATGGGATTATTTCCCTAATCCCACGGGACTTATTGAAATTCGTTTAAAATAACTTCAACCATTCACAAGAAAATCTATATAAAATATCATAAAAATCTGATAATATCATAAAAGAAAATCTATGTAAACCAATTACTTCAACAATTATTGTTCTACCATTCACAAAATGTTAGCTATTTTCCTAACATTAACAAAAGACGAACTTCTAGAATTTGCGGTCACGTGCATCCCTATTCCTAACTGCCGAAAGAATTATAGACAGCTTTTCACCAGGAGGAAGTTTATCAAACTCCAATGCTAATTCATAAATCCTACCCGCATGAACATTAACCTTGTGTAACAATATCTTGGTGGCAAACTTGAATCTCAATACCCTCAATTGGTCAGACTTCTCTTTAGACTCGGCAACCAAACAACAATCCCATTTTCCAGGAGCTTCACCGGTGTAATTATCCATATGTAATATAGTGAAAACACCACAATCTATGAAGTTGTTCTTGGTCTTCCACTTGAGGCTTGCCATTCTTGGCTTGACTTTACGAATGCTATCATGTTTGTTGTGACCATACAACTTCAGATGACGGGCAAACAACGTTTTCTAGAAAATTATTAAAAAAAAAAGAGAGAGAGAGAGCATAAATAACTATAATTATGAGAAAATCACAGATTCGTATGGTATCTCATGTAGTTCTGTATGAATCCCATGGGATTCATCATAAAAGTAACATGTGTGATATGTGTCAATCCCACGGGATTCAGAATGAATCACATGAAATTTATCATAAAAGTAACATGTGATCTGTGTCAATCCCATGGGATTGACACAATAGCAACACTATCCTTTTTTGGCCAGAAAGGATCTGTGAATCACTTTACAACAGAAAAGTAAGTACTTACAAGAAGTTCACATGTATCTTCATACTTGTCCTCGTACTNGTCAATCCCACGGGATTCAGAATGAATCACATGAAATTTATCATAAAAGTAACATGTGATCTGTGTCAATCCCATGGGATTGACACAATAGCAACACTATCCTTTTTTGGCCAGAAAGGATCTGTGAATCACTTTACAACAGAAAAGTAAGTACTTACAAGAAGTTCACATGTATCTTCATACTTGTCCTCGTACTTTGCTCCACAATCGCTGTTATCCAGTATCGTCATTGTTGTCATCTTTTTAGTAAGGCTGAAGACAACGACATAGAAATGGCCCGCTTTGCGAATAGGAAAAAAAAGGCTGTTTAAACAAAACCAAAAAACATAATAGAAATGACAAAAAGTATAAACAAAAATAAAAATTAAAAACAAAAAAATTTAATTTTACCAATTCAATGCCATGAGAGCCAAGCCACCAACATCATCTTTAAACTGAGCCGAAATTTCTTTTTCAAATCCTTCAAAATTTTCATCCTCAGACTCCAATGTTCCATCAAACATAGTTATCGTCTGTATATGCGATTTTTCAATATGATGTTACGATATGAATTGCTTTGGGGGTGTTTGGTAAGTCAGATAAGCAGTTTATTTAAAACAGTTTATTAAGCAAATCAAAAAATAATTACTTACAATACATCCAGTTGAGAAAAAGTGTCGCAATGGACAACCAACTTCTTTAGAACTATTTTCATGATTCAGAATTGCAGCTCAACAATCAATTACATTAGCATCAACCTTCAAACCGGGTGCTAAATGTCTCCATATTCAAACGCACTGAATATAGCTCCCCAGAACGTGTTTCGAAAACTCGTTCACTATATGAGAAAAAAAATCATTTAAGAACCATATCATATAATTAACTGTGAATCCAATGGGATTGTATGTGAATCCCATGGGATTCACTGTCAATCCTCACATTGAATCAAATAACATACTATGAAACTTATATAAAAAGCACATATAAACTTACAGCTTTTCGCCTTTGATGAGTATGTAAATACTCATCATTTTTGTCTCATTTGAACTGCCAGAACATCCAAAAACACCCAATAATGCATCAAAATAGTGAAAATATTCCAAAAGTGTGTTTTATATGTTTCAGATGCAAAAAGATCAAAAACAGATGAAAAACAACCAAAGTTTGCATAATTGGCAGTTTCAGTCCCTCAACTATCAAGAATTGACAAAACTAGTCCCTAAGCACTTATTTTAAATAAAAAGTCACCAAAGGTCCTTTTGAAATCACAAATAATCATATTTAGTCCTTTGGTGGAAAGTTTGGCAAAATTACAATTTTGGTCCCTCTACTTTCAAAATTGGCATAAATGGCCCATGAGTAATAATTTTGGATGGAAAAGTCAACATGGGTCCTTGGAGTTCACAAAGTATCAAGTTTAGTCCTTGGGAGAAAGTTTTGAAGAAATTTCACATTTGGTCCCTGAAGTTTCACAAATTGGCAAAAATGGTCCCCGGAGGTTTTAAATGAAAAATAATCAACTATGGTCCTTATACTATTCACACTTGGCAAAATTCACCCTTGTGAATACTTTTGAAAAGTTGCAAGATCAGTCCCTACAGTTTCAGGACTTTACACATTTAGTCCTTATGGTTATATAAACTACACACCAAATGGACCCTTTGATATTTCATAACCCAACAAGCCCACCCTTTTTATTTTCCCTGTGGCCCAATCCCATCACCAGCCCACTTCCCTTTTATAACTAAAACCCAAGTCAAACACCTGGTCAAACCCGTCACCCTCACCCCTTTTCCCTCCACACCACCTCCTTCAAAACCACCCTGGTTTTGCCACCCCCCACTTGGCCAACTGCTACACCCATCACCTCCACCGCCCAAACCATCACCTCCACCACCCTACCCTACCCCTAGCCCCTCCACAGGCCAATTTGCAGTTATATCTTTTTCCCGCCAAAATAAATTGAAGGCCAGGATCACCTCTAGCCATCCAATGGCTCGAATTAGTGGTGGGAAATTCTCCTGGGACCCACTGGAGCTCTGAATGTCACTTATATATGAAAAAGGAAGACCGGAGAAGAGGGTAGTAGTTAATTTAGCTTAGTTAGTGTCGAATGTAGTGTAATTTACTTCTCAGTTGTAATTTTTAGTTAAACCTTGTTTTAATCAGTTTCCATAATGTAATTTTAACATTATTTCACTTTAATTTCAAGTCTACTTTACAGAATTCATAATTGGCAATTTTCAAGCAAAATTGACATCTTTGCTTGAACCTTGTTACATGTTGTTTAACTTGTTCCTTTAAGTTACTTTAAGCTTATTTGTGAGTTTTAATAAGCTTTCTAAGCTTGTAAATCAGTTTTAGTTAAGTTTGCTAAAAATCTCAAAAATACTCAATAAATAGATATAAAATCAAAAGTCCATGAACATGAAGAACCAAGCATGGAGCAAGGTAATTCTGGAATCCCCTTGGGTTAGGTGCCTCATGGGAGGCTATAGGGTGTGAAATCCTACTCGAAAGACCGTGGTAATACGAGTAGGGTGTTACCTGCGTAGGGAATGTAGTTCTTGGTTCATTGTTCTGAGCTTGGACACTTTGTAAGCCTTTTTCTCATATTATTAGTAATCTACTGTATCTTTGCTTAAATATTGCTTAACTCTGTTGCTTTATGCTTATTTGTTGTGTTCTAGTTAGGTTATAACTAAATATTACCTACTTGTTCAATTAGATTTCTGTATGCTCACTTTTGTTCTTTACTGCTAATTCTAGCATAATAGTAGTCCATTAGTGTTTATTGTTAGTATTGATGTTTTTGTGTTCCAACTAGCTTGTAGTAACATATTCAGTGCTTGTGAATCAGTTTTATTGATTAAATCAGTGATAAGCTTAAAAAATCTTCCTTAACTGCTTTTATAGGGGTGTTTGGTTCAGCTTGTTACTCTGTGTTCTTGTGATTATTAGGAGTCATATTCAGTTTAGTCATACTCCCTGGGACATATTAGAGTAATAAGAAGCATAATAATGGTACCTCACTAGTGTAAAAGTCAAAATTAGCCTTGTCTCTCCTTTCCTTGTTAACTGATAGATTTTTAGGAACCATAATCTTGCATAATAGTTCATTAGTGGTAATATTAGCTTAATTTCATCATTTGGTAGTTTATAATAACATAATAAGTCACTAGGATTAGACCAAAGTTCACCAAAGTCAAAAATTTCAGGTTTCTCAAAAAGTCAAAATTGTCGCAAATTTTTTTTTGAATAAACTAGTTGATTTTCTCTAGGACTTAATATTAGGTTTTAGGACTTGTGCTTTTTGGACATTAATATTTTGTTGCTCATCTTCATTAGGATATTTTTATTTATTTTTTTTAGCTTATCTAAACTGCTTATTTTTAGCTTTCTTTTAGCCCATTTTCTGAAAAACTCCCCTGTGCACAGCTTTACACCCAACTTCACAAGCTTCCATAGAGCTTATCAGTGGGCCCCACAGCCTCCCCCTTGGCTTTTTGAACTCACAAGCTGGCCACCTTTCTAGTTCTACTAAGCTTTTGAGCTTAAACACCCTTGTGGGCCCACTAGACAACTGCAAAAGTTGTCCCATTTTCTGTGTGAAATCAAGAAATCCAAGTGCTTATTTTGGCTTATTGGCTTATTCAGTGGTACCATTTTGTTGTTTTGGCTTCATATCAGTCCATCTCACTTGTGTGCACCATAATCCACCTCTGTGGGCCCCACAGAGGCTCATTTCCATCAAAAGTCAAACAAAAGTCAACTGTTAAGCATTTATGTGTCCATTTTGCTTATTTTTAAGCTAGAAAAAAGTTGTCTTCACAAAAGTTTCTTAGTTTTAGTAGTTAAATAGATTTCCAAAAGAAAAACCAGAAAAATCCAAAATAAATTTAAGTGATAACTTCTATTTAATATTATTTATCTTTTTAATTTTCCTTTTTAGCTTTTTATTAAGAAATTTTCATTTTTATATTTTTAATAATTTCCTGACATCTTGTAGTATTTGTAATAATTTTCTTAGATTTTTATCTTTTCATTTAGTATTTATAATAATTAATATTAATTAAACTTTTATTTTAGGTGCTTCTTGAGACCTTCGAACAAGGAGGAATCTCCATCATGCACTCATGATGCATCTTCTATACACGTTGTTGTAGAGGACATGCTTGGCTAAAGACTAAACTTTCACTATACTAACTTTTGTTTTGAAGGTTCANCCAAAATAAATTTAAGTGATAACTTCTATTTAATATTATTTATCTTTTTAATTTTCCTTTTTAGCTTTTTATTAAGAAATTTTCATTTTTATATTTTTAATAATTTCCTGACATCTTGTAGTATTTGTAATAATTTTCTTAGATTTTTATCTTTTCATTTAGTATTTATAATAATTAATATTAATTAAATTAGTTTTAATTAAAAAACCAAAAATAAAATCCTCTACTATTTAAATTTAATCACTAGTACTTTTTTATATTTTTCCTAGGTTTTATAAATCATTTAGTATTTTTAGAAATTAATTTCATAATTTTTACTGTTTATTTTCTATTTATCTTAATTAAATTAGTTTAAATAGTTTTTAATTAGTAATTAAGTAAATAATTAATAAAATAGTGTAATAATAGTTTTTATAAACTTTTTATAATTTTTTATGGTTCCTGTATTATTTAATTAGTTTTATAAAATATTTCATATTTTCTAAGTCATTTTTAGTATTATCAGTAGTTTAAATTAGTTAAATTAGTTTAATTAATATAATTAGTAATTAATTAATATTAAATTCAGAAAAAGACAAAAATATTTATTTTCAATTTTTACATTTCTTTTAAGTTATTTTAAAGGTTTAGAAATTAATTTTACAATTTTCTAGTTTAAATTTGTAATCTTAATCATTTTTAGTTTAAACTTTAATTAGTTTTTATTAACTTTTTAAATAGTTTTATTAAATAATTAGTATTTAAATATTAAAATAATCAAAAAAATAATTTTCTTTTTAATTTAATTTTCTTTTCATTTTAAGTTTGTAAAAGTTGCATTTTCACCCCCTGTAGTTTGTTTTTGCATATTTCCACTTTTCCAGCACGCATTTACATTTTTAGGATTAATTGTAATTCTGTGTTTGTTAATACTGTTTTATTATCATTTCAAGCAATCAGTAGTGTATAATCAAATCAAAATCTTTATCTGGTTACTTTCCTCAAATCAATCATTCCAGAACGTTTTCCCAAAACACAATTTCAATCTCGCTGGGACATAACGACCCGGGGATACACTGTGCTTACACCGGATCATAAATTGATCTCTCCTCTCTCAGATTTGACTTGTTGACCACACCTGGTTAACTGGTTAGTTTGGGAGGAGTCAGCCTTGCATCGCGAAAACACTATTCCCAAGAATGAACTCCGGCCTAGTCATTTTAAGTTCAACCTTTGTCTTCTTGTTCATATATGGAGATAATAAATAGGAAGACGGTTTCACCAAACGCTTTTCAGGACTCGGGCTTACATTGGAAGCACGAGTAGCCATATTTTGAGGAGTAATGGCACCTGGATTCCCAACACCCATTAGCTCCATAGTACCTTCAGCGACACACTTTTGCTGAATAAAATAAAAAAATTTTAATTAAAAAGAAATAAATTTGAGGAAAAAATAAGTAAAGAATTATTATGCAAGAATATTACATAATAGAACTCTGCAGCTGCACAATTAAACCACTCTTCAATCAAATCTAAATGGTTTTCGATCCATTGTGTTAAAGAGAAAGGGTCATCAACTTGGTTTTCGGGAACTGCATCACCTCGCTTCTCGGCATCTTTATCTTTCTTATCATCCCCATTACCATCATCACTTCCTTCATTATCACCTCGCTTCTCGGCATCTTTATCTTTCTTATCATCCCCATTACCATCATCACTTCCTTCTTTTATTTGAGATGAATCAACCACTGTTGAAAGGTAAAGAGTTTTAAATTATTGTGAATCCCATGGGATACACAATGAATCCCATGGGATTCATAATGAATCACTTTTAGGATTTGGCAACAAAACTTATGGGATTAACTGTGAATCCCATGGGATTCGCATATTAATAAAATTACTTTCAATAAAGAAATTATCATACATAAATTAAAGGTTCCAAGTTCCAACCAAATTAACAAAGTTATTACATAAATTCACGGTTTCAATTACAACAGGGAACTACAACAGGCTATCGGAATTAGGGATCAGTACCAGATTGGCGTTTATCATTCCCATTATCATCATCTCCATTATCATCATCTCCATTATCATCATCTCCATCAAGATCTTCACCATTTATTTTGATTGGATGTTTGAAAATTTGAACATACTTTTTATGTAGTTCAAGGAGCTTTAAATCACCAGGGAATTCTAAACCGGCTGTTGCCAAAAGTTCTTCAAAAGCAGTTCTTTCATTGCTTAAAACAGTGATAGAGTGAGGGGTGGTTGTGTGAAGGTAAAGAAAGTTGATGGGTTGTAAATGGTAGTAAGGCATATGGAGAAAACACGTTTGGTTAAAAACTTAGACCATCCGCAATGGAGGATCACACGACCCTGGTCACCCCACCTTGGACGCAGTGGTCGCCCCTTGTTACGACGACCCACATACAGAGAATCGAGTATTGTTAAGGATTTATAAGGTTTTAAATTGTTGAATGTTGGGTTTTAGTATGGTGGGTGAGGGGCAAATTTGAGTTTTAGGCAGAGGCACTTTCGAAAATGGGTCAAAATTTTAAAAAAAATTACAATAAAATCTCAACTTTTTCGGCCAATCCATAGGGGCACCGCCACACCCCCCTCCCTTCCCAAAAAAAAAAAAAAAAAAAAAAAAGTGTATACATTAATCCACCTTGCCCACGTAGGCCGGAGCTTACTAAGGGCAAACGGGGGTTGTAGGCTTGTAGCCCCTCATTATGAATATTATGGGTGCCATGGGATTCAATGTGCTTATCTCATTATGAATATTTTTATTTGTTTTTTCTGCAGGAATTGCTTAACAATCTTGAAGAAAAGTTAGACTGCCATAGTTTTCCTACGAGAATTTGGAATGAGTGGAAATTGCGGGGGTGTGGATGTGTCAAAACCGAAAGGTTGACATTGAAAATCATCATGAGGACCCCCACAATACGCACAAGAAGAACTTGGAGCATGGCGAAGTGAAATATTAGCTAACTCCTCCTTAAGTTCTTTAAATTTCTCAAGAACCTCTAGACAGAGATCTTTCGGGTATTGAGGAGTTGCTTGGATCATTTGGTACTGTAGAGGTTGGTCTTGATACGAATAGTCGTAATTGTTACAAGGAAATGGATTCCTTGTTTGACAATCAAAGCTAAAGTGTGGACCTCCACAGTACTCACAACAATATGATTGCTGTGACTGATTCGGTGAATAATATGGATATTGTTCAGTTTCAAAACTTTGATTGTTACCAGGAAACTGTTCATAGACAAACGTGTTCCTGGTTTGACACTCAAATCCTTGGTGAGGACCTCCACAATATTCACACGAGTGTGTCGGTATCACATGATGTGGGAGCTTATGGAATAAATCAGTCGTGTCATGGTAGGAATAGGGATTCTGGTTATAGACAGACCCGTTTCCTGACTCTACCATGCTACAACTAGGACAATTACCACCATTATAAGAACCACCACACCATTGACAATCAAGATGGTGGGGATAAGACATAGAAAGAATCAAAGGGTTTCAGAGGGTAAGGGATAGAGAATCAAAAAGGTGAGAGGGTAAAGGTGAATATTTTTGGTATTTTTGATAAACATTTTGTAAAAATAATCACAAGTAAAACAAGACCGAGGCAAAACGACAGTGAACTTAAACCAATAACCACAATATGACTGGCTTCTTTGAAAAAGGTACACCAATCACAAGAGTACAATGGCAAGTTTTAATCTTTAGTTTGGGAACTTATTAATGGTCATACACCCAGTTGGGTTGTATTCTGCCTTGATTTGCGGTGGTAATATTTT
>LBNU01017548.1:12470-28780 GCA_014162995.1 Artemisia annua
AAAAAAAAAAAAAAAAAAAAAAAAAAAAAAAAAAAAAAAAAAAAAAAAAAAAAAAAAAAAAAAAAAAAAAAAAAAAAAAAAAAAAAACGCGTAGTAACTTTTTTTTTAAGGTTCAGTAACCTATTTAATAAACCCGTAAACTATAGTAACTTCCTTGTAACATTTTAAACTATGGTGCTGACGTGGACAAGGGGAACCGGTAATCAGCCGGTTGCCCACCCTCGCAGTACCATTCATGTAACATTTTTAATCTTTGAGTAACCCAAATGACAAACCCGTTTACTTAAGTTACCTCTTTGTAACCAAAAAAACTATAGTAACCAAATCGCACCTTTTGGTAAACTTTAGTAACTTTTGTGTCTAATAACCCGCAGTATGCATACTTAAGGTTGGGGCAAGACTCGATGTTAATGGGCTTTTACAAGTTTTTAATGGGCTGCTACAAGTCTTCATATGGTTTAAATGAGATCATCAATATTGGAGGATATTACAAGTATGAAAATTTAAGACATTAATTATGTGTATACTAACTTTTTATGCTTAACAAAAGTAACTTCCTTTTTATAGAAATATTTTTGATCTTAAAAATTTTATGACCACTATATTTAGAATGTCCTAAACCTTTTATAAAATATATATATGTCAAAACTCAAACCAATGTGAATTTGATTAAGCTAAGTTTGCTACAAATGTATAATGGTAGTGGCTTGATTGATCTCGCCCAACACTGATGGATCTAAAGTATAACAAATCAGGAAGACATATAATCTTGAGAGTTAATTGCATTTTTGGTCCCTGTGGTATGGCCAAATTGCAAGTTTGATCTCTAAAACTTTGATAGTGCAGCGATAGTCCTTATTTTGAAGTTTTGGTCGTTGATCGGTGTGAAAGAAGATAAAGGGTATTTTAGTTATTTAACTTTATTTATGGACCAAAAATGCAACTCAAACTTTAAAATAAGGACCATCACTGCACTTTCAAAGTTTGGGATATCAAACCTGCAATTTGGCCACATCAAAGGGACCAAAAATGCAATTAACTCTAATCTTGAAAAACAAATGTGGTCAAAGATACACACAACACTAGCAAACGATCACTTGGTCACTTTTCAAGTTAAGATTGGAAATTAATACTAGTATAGAAGTTGGATCTATGTTTTGTGGATGTAATATGGATCGAGATTCTCTAATATTAAATTAATAGCACAGAACAATTAGTGGTGAAGCTAGAAAATTTTCAGTGGGGGTCGGGATCTATTTTTTTTTCTAACGCTATTTTTCGGGTAATATGTTCGGGTCGGTGATTCGATTCGGGTCGGGTCAAAAATTAAATACTATTATTATAAAAAAAAAGGTTTCAACTACAAGACAAAGTATAAATCTGTCCCATCCTAAACCATTTCACACACATTATCTAAAAAAACCAATAACCTAATTGAAAAAGAAATTATTAAAAATAAGTCCAAAGAACATGACTACAATTTTCTTTTTTCTTCGTACAATTCACTCTAAAAAAAACCAATAACCTAATTGAAAAAGAAATTATTAAAAACCAATAACCTGGTGGGACTTGGGAGGAGATGAGGGTCGACAGTCGACTTCGAAGGGGGAGGGTTTGTTCCGTTATTATTTATTTTTATTTTTTTTAATTGAATTTGGTTTATTAATGGGCTAAGTAAGTAAGTAATGGATTTTAGTTTTGGATTTGGTTTATTAATGGATTTTAGTT
The DNA here is from genome assembly GCA_014162995.1 of Artemisia annua. NCBI lineage: Eukaryota > Viridiplantae > Streptophyta > Magnoliopsida > Asterales > Asteraceae > Artemisia > Artemisia annua. The sequence goes on from LBNU01017548.1 coordinate 14,199, forward strand.
TGGGTTGGGTAGATGGGCTTATGTAAAATGTAATGGATCAATTTTATTTGTTAATGTATAAAAAAAATTTCACAATTAAAATGGGGGTCGAAACCGAATATACCGAAATTTTTCTACACGAAAACTATATACCCCCTACATCGCAAAAAAAATTTCGGAGGGTCGGACGCCCCCTCCCGCCCCTTAATAGCTGCGCCACTGAGAACAATAACAAAGGAAAATAGTTCCTCATTCACGCAATCTAAACTATATGATATTTAATCGCAGACTTGATACATGTGTTCACTTACACACCAGTTGTATATAGTGACGAATTGAGTTGGACTAAGTTAACTTAATCCTCAATTCCTCATGCTAGGCTTTAGGATCAAGTTGTACACACCCAAACAAAAATATCTAAGTGAAAAAAAAAAAAGAGCAATTTTCAAAATGTCGTTTCTAGTCTCTACATGCCTTTTTCCTGTATTTTGTGCTACCGATATAAATTGGAAAATAAGGTGATTATGCTAAAAAATGAATATTTAGCACACGCACGACTTCATTCAAAACTATTTCATCATTCATCAATATTGATCTTTTAAATTTTAAAACTCAATATTGTACTTGAAAGAATACCGACATTTGGTGGCTAATTTCGAGTGAGACAGCTTTTGAATCATGACCCCATATATTATGTAAGGACGTTGTTTTATTGTACGCTTGGTCGCTTGCTATATTCAAACTACTAAGAGGGCTAGGTGTGCCAACGAACCACCCTTCGCCGTTCCTACGTGGAGGGCTCGCCGAGCTCGCCACCCCTCGCCACCACACCGACCCCCCCTCGCCTTGGTTCGCCGTATGGTGGTTCTTCACTTCCCCGGCGAGGCTTGCAAATGTACTTTTTGCAGCTTTTCGTTTTTTTTTTCTTTTTCCTTTGCCAGATTTTTNAATCATGACCCCATATATTATGTAAGGATGTTGTTTTATTGTACGCTTGGTCGCTTGCTATATTCAAACTACTAAGAGGGCTAGGTGTGCCAACGAACCACCCTTCGCCGTTCCTACGTGGAGGGCTCGCCGAGCTCGCCACCCCTCGCCACCACACCGACCCCCCCTCGCCTTGGTTCGCCGTATGGTGGTTCTTCACTTCCCCGGCGAGGCTTGCAAATGTACTTTTTGCAGCTTTTCGTTTTTTTTTTCTTTTTCCTTTGCCAGATTTTTATTTTTTTTTTTATTTTTTTTTATTATTTTCTATTTTATTTTTTGTGGTTTCAAAAGAAATGTGTCACATTTAATCATGTCCTTTGTATAAAAAAAAAACTAATTAGATCGTAAGTTCTTTAATGTAAGATTTTAACGAAATGAAAATACGTTAAAACATACGGGAATACATTAGAACATACGGGATAGTACAAATACGATTACAACATTACGATAACAACATTAACTAATAAACGGAAATTAAAACACACTAGAAGTACTACAATTAAAACACACAAGTAAACTACGAATTAGTAAAACGAGTCATCCGAGACCCAGCCCTCGTCACTCGAAGCACTCGAATCGTCATCACTCGTTGACACACGGGGCAATCCATGTGCGATTCGATATGCACAACGAGCTTCTCTCCGAGCCCGTTTAGCTAACCAGTACTCCTCACAAGCTCTTCTCTCCTCTTCTTCCTCTGCCTGAACCCTCAACAACTCTTGCATGTCTTGCTCGTACAGTTCATCTTCAGTCAATGCCCGTGGTGGTGGATTGTTTGGTTGTGGGTTTTGTGGTGGTGGATTGTTTAAAGATGGAAACATAACTTCAGGTGGAGTGTTTTGTGGTGGAGTGTCATAATGGAAAACTGGAAACAAGTCTTGCGGTGGATTATTGTGTTGTTGATTGTCATACTGGAAAACTGGAAACAAATCTTCAGGAGGGGTGTTGTATTCTGAACCGTTATTTGGGGAATTCTGATTAGCCATTAGTTTGAGAGACGAAATTTGTGATTTGTGTATGAGTTATGTGTGATTTGTGTGTGTTTTTGGAAGAACTGGGCAAGGTTATTTATAGGGCACTTTGGATACATTCAAATTCAAAATTTAGCCCGCTCATGAATTTGAATTTGAATTCAAACGTTTAGCCCGCCCATTATTTGAATTTGAATTTAAAATGTAAGAATTCCACACGTTTTGTACTGCACGTTTTTTTTATTATTAAATGTGTACTGCATGTTTTTTGAATTTGAATTAAATGTGTACTGCATGTTATTTTGAATTTGAATTCAAAAGTTTAGCCCGCCCATTTTTTGAATTTGAAATTTGAAACTTATCCCGCTCAGGTTTATCCACTCCTATATATAGGATATACTATCATAGAATTTGTCACACACTTCACACACTTAACTCTCTAAGGAAATTCACAATGGCTCATCGTTGGTCTATTGAAGAAGAAAGCTTGCTTGCAGATATGTGGCAAAACGTGCATGAGCTCCACTACGGCGAAGGACCTTTCTGGCAAGTAGTAATAGAAAGGTTCAATGAACAATCTGATGGTCCTTACCGTAACAAAAGCCAGATTACGGGTAAGTGGGCAAGAATGAATGTTGATTGCCATAAATTTCATGAAATTTACTTGAATTTGCAGCCCACCCCTGAGCCAGACGTTCGTCTTGAAGATGCCATGAACGTTTACATAGAACGCCATGGTGTGCAATTCAGATATTTTCACGTTTGGTTGATTTTGCGTAACAACCACGCCTGGAACCGCCTTTAGGAATTAATGCCTTTTGTATTCTGTATTGTGTGTTTGTTTATCGTATTTTTTTTTCGTATTGTAACTTTTTTATTTTGATGAAATAAATATTAGTATGTTTTATTGTTATGAATAACTAGTGAAATGAATTAAATTTATTTAATGAAATGAATAAAAAAAAATAAATGTGTAAGTGGTGGGGCCCAAATGAAGAAGTTGAGGTTAGTTGTGAGTGAGGAGGGGGTTAGTTGTGAAGAGGTGTTGGGTGAGGTCAGAGGTTGCACCGGTAGGACCCAAATGAAGAGGTGTTGGCTAGCCACCACACCTAGCACTCTAAATATGAAACTTTTTTAGAATTTGTTGAAAATGTAGAATACATTAAATGTTTGTGTCATAGTTGAAGGGCCAACCATCGTTCTTAATCCGTTAACAGGACAAATAATGGACCATTGAAATATTGAAAATTGGTTTTTGTCAAAATTGATGTTTTATACTCGTATTTATTAAAAGGTTTTGCTAAATATAGCTGAGGGCTACATTAAGTAAACAAAAATATGCACTATTGGTGATACATGGAGTCAGTTGAGAGATGTTAAATGCAAAGGGTGAACAATTATTATTGCAGGTACAAGCAGTTAATGCGAGTCCGAATATTTTAATCGTAGCCCATAGCCCGTAAGACTATATTTAGCAATCTCTCTAATTAAAATGTATAAATAGTCTCATATTGTATACCCATTATACATCGGTAATCATGACTTAATTATCTTTCAACACAATACATATGTTCCGTTATTGAATTGTCTTTGGATATCGGCAGTGTGGTATGTTTTCTTTTCGCAGTGGCGACCAAAAAAGCACGACAGAAAAGTCGAATATGGTGTAAACCTTCTGAGTTAAAACGACTAGAAAAATGAGAACGAGCAGTCGAGCACCATCCTCTTTTTGAGATTGGGGTGACCAACTAACAGCTAATTAGAAAGCTTACTTTAGATTTTCGTTTTTTTATCTTCCAAGCCATGTTCACTCTAGACTTAGATTTTCGTTTTTTATCTTCCAAGCCATGTTCACTGTAGACTATCTCATAAATCGGATGGACATTGCCGTAATAGTAGAAAAAAAAGTGTCCTAATTGTCAAACAGTACATCAACTGTGTATATGATTTTAGCATCATGAAGTGATGGTCCATTGGATGAGGAGGGACAAATCGAGTAATCGATAGTCTTGAAAGGTTGAATTTTGTGAGTTTTTTTGTATAGTATTATTTCTATTATTTATTCATATGTTTTAACAGCATTTAATTTTCACAACATGGACAAGTTGATCATCTTTGTCATCACCATCTCTTTCAAACTAGTAAATAGTATTGTCACCATTGATATCACCATCAAGATTTTATTGACAATAATATTATAATTCATCTTAAAAGTTGAGTTGACTAAAAATACTTGTTCAGGTTTAAGCGCAGCCACAAGTATATATTAGACACCGAAAGAACACGGTATTCAGCTTAGCATCCCTAAACGTCGCCTAGAATTCGGTGTGACAACAAATATACTTGTCTCAAACGAATACGGTATTCAACTTAGTATTCAAATGAAATTGTTTATGCTAGATCCAATGCTTATGAGCACGGGTCAATGTTGTGCAGGTAAATTATGCCATGGACCTCATCATCAGTAATATACGGGTCCTTCAAAATGCAACTGTTTAACTTGCATCTAATTATATAGAAGCAATATGTATACAATCGCCAAGCAAAACACAAACGAGAATGAGTTTTTAACTTTTGAAGATTATGAGTACAATAGTAAGGGCTTTGAAGCCCATTTTTAGCCCAATAATTGAGAAAGGCCCAATATATAAGCACACTTTTTCTTTAAGCAAACATTATTTCTACTAGACGAGTACATGTGCATAGCAACAAGATTTTATAGCGGTAAATAGTTTTAGTTATAAAAATAGTTTACAGGTTATAAACGAAAAATAGTAAAAGTTCTTGTTGAACCGTTCCGGTCGAAAAACGGGTTAATTTAAACCCGGTCATCATAACGGGTTGTGTCGAAAAGCGGGTCAAATTAAACCGGGTCAACCCGTTGGGGTTGAAGCATCCCAGGCCAACCCAGTTTTCAATGTGTATTAATAGTTTCCTTTTGAAACATATGTTTTCAAAATTTCTTTTTTAATTTTTTCAATATTTCACTTTCTTAACTTTTCACTTTTCACTTGCCTACTTTTGTTTATAGAGAGTAAGATATGTCATAATATATTATTTTATAAGTGTTGTTCGTTTAAACAAACCAATTTTATTGCTTGTTTGTTTAGTTTTTTATTAAGTCTTGTAAAATTAAAGTGATTGTCTGGATATTTGTTGTTGGTTTGTAGACTATAAATGGTTGTTTGTTTTGTGTGTTGAATAAAATATCTGAATTAGATAAAATTACTATTATACTTTAAAAAGTAAGACGGTAAATATGTAAAAGTAGAAGAAAACTGATGAACTCAATTGAGAGACCCTCACTCTCATGTCTTGTTCTATAAGATCATCGATTGATATTAAAAACCAAACAAACACTCAATTATGACTTAATTAACTTACTTTTTTATGAATTAGACTCTTTAAGTTATTATCAAACACTACCTTAGAATTATACTATTAAAAAATATGACATACGAACTTAAATAAATAAATAAACATAAACGAACGTTAATGAACACATAATCGGACATTCACGAACATAAATAAATGGACGAGATTTTTGTTCACGTTCATTTATTTAACTAAACGAACGTAAAATATTGTTTATGTTCGTTCATTTAATAAATAAACGAACTTTTTACCGAACGGAAATATTCTTCCGACTAAACGCTTTTTACAATTTAGTTTAATCAACATTTTTTCGACAAACCATAAAATACATCTCAAGATTTTAAGGTTATTGTCAAACGACATCGTATTGGGCTATTGGCTACCATTCAACATTTCACCCCCTTTAAACAAAGAAAAAAACCCACCTCCAAAACCCTTCTCTGCTCGCCGTCACACCTCCTTTACCCAACTCTTAAACGGCGGAGCAACGATGGCAGCTCCAGAAGCACCACTAAATTATGTCGGCGTTGCCAGGAAATCCGCCGCCTTTCGTCTCATGAAACAAATGGTTTACTTTTATATCTATTAAAGCAGTCATCTTTTTAATATCTTTTATTTTATATAAATAAAGGTTTTGGGTTTTTGTTTTTGTTCAGGGATGGGAAGAAGGTGAAGGGCTTGGGAAAGAGAAACAAGGGATTAAAGGGCATGTTAGGGTTCAGAATAAACAAGATACTGTTGGTATGTTTTGGTTATTTGGATTGTTATATGTGAAATTGATTTCCTAGTTAAGAATTGTTCCTAATTAAAGGATATTAAGGGTGTGTTTGTCTAAGCTTTTTTTTTTTTTTTTTTTTTTTTTTTTTTTTTTTTTTTTTTTTTTTGTAAACCTGGTTTGAAGTTTGAACCCACCGACACACTGACTCAAACTAGGTGAAGCCCTCCCTTTCTAGGAGGTTGGCATTTCCACTTCAGGGTTGTTTAGCTTAAATTGAACTTGAGACCATCGCATTTTAGGGATATAGTCACAAGCCTTTTGCCACTAGGCTACTCCTTATGAGCGTATCTATGTACACATAAGCTCAAGTGGATAAAAATGAGCTTATGAGTTTGTCAAATTTTCAATAAGCTAATTAGCCTATCAAATAAGCTTAGACAAGTAACCCCTATTTAGCTGGTTTAGTGAAAGGAGGTTAAGCTTATTAAAGGATGTTTGGCATTGTGTTTTAAACAGATGGTTTGACACCCCTTGATGAATCCCTTTCACTATATGCAAATATTAGATGCTGGATATTGGTTATCTACGACTTGAGAAAGCACTATTCAACGATGATTTTTAATACGAGTCATAAATGCCCTAAGGCGATAACTACATCAACTATTGAACACTTAAATTTCTGAAATCAACTTCAGTTGGATGAAAACGATGTAATTGTATAATTGAAGTATTTAGTTGATAAAAGGTTTGCATGTGATTGAAGTATTGGACGATTTTTGAAGGAAATCTATTGCAAACTATCGTTTTATCAAAAAGGCTGAAAAGAACAATTTTGTACAAATTATAGATATTTTGTACAATGTAGCCGAGAACTTTCGTGTTTGACACTTCTGCCTTTTATAGGCGTTTGTTACATAAAAAGGTAGTGAAATGTGCAATAAAGCCAGTATAATGGTTTAGAAAATGGCTCACATTTCTTGACCCCCTTGCGAAACTGTTGCTACCGACTCAATAAGCCATGGAAAATCTGGGTTGTAACTCATGAGATGACGTTAATAAGTTGATTGTTAACTTGACAGTAGCTGTACGTGCATAATATTAGGCATGTCATTGAGTACATTCTTGAGTATCAATATTTTCATGTGTAACTTGATTGCAGGTATCGGTTTGGACAAGCCGAATGCGTGGGCATTTGATACAACACAGTTTGATAGTATTCTCAAAAAACTAAAAGTGGTAAGCCATTCACTTGATGCTTATTCCTCATGAACGCATTCATTCTTTCATGGATATTAGCTAAGTTTAATAATCAATATCAGCAAGCAACAGTCGTGGAAAAGGATGATGACTCAGATGATGATGAATCAGAGCCAGACTCTCCGATAGAAGAGAAGAAAGAAACTGTCAAGGCTACACGACCACAAGGAAGGTCTGTATAATTATATGAGCTACATATAATCTTTGATTTACATAACATGTAAGTTATTGTCTAAATCAGAAATTTTATTCATGTGCTACTAGATACCAGAGAAGAGAGAAAGGAAAACATGTCCGTGGTTACTCTGCTAAGGATCTTGAAGGAATACTTGTATGTTTTTTATTATGCTTATCAGTCTTCATTACATGTATTTTTTTATTTTTAAAATTTCTGTTATAGCTTTATTTGGATGTGGCACTGTTGACATTGTACTTTCATAGTCAATTTGGTAGAAATAATATTTTACTTAACTTGTATAACTTGACATTTTATTTGGCTTATATTGGGTCACAAACTCTTATTTTGTGCAGGTAAAAAAGGTTGAGGATACTCCAGAACCTGAGCCCGAGCCTTTCTGTTATCAGAATGAAGATTTGATAGAAGCATATGAAAGCACCCTTGTTAATGAGAAAGGTAAATTATAAAGGATGCATGGTACAATCAAATTTTGAGCTTAAACACCTTGTGAAAAATCCCATTTTGATATAATGGAATTCTGCACACTAATTTAAAAAAAAAATGCAACATTTAATTGGGCACGTTTTTAGTGATAGTGCTTTGTTAATAGCCAAATATACAAAATACCTCACTATGGAGGAATCTCTTGGACTAAAAATAGTACTATCAGTATTTTCTGACTTATGGGTCATAGATAGTTTTGGAAGGATAATTACCAGGAAATAGTGTTTCATCGTTAAAACGTCAAAAACTGTAAATGGTTGCATCCATTTTGGTACGAATCATCTATTTTGGTATGAAAGACGATCAAGAGAATATTTACAATCTTGTACAACTATGTAACTCGTTAAATGGTTCCATGCATCTTGGTATGAAAGAACAGAAATAGAGGTTATCCTATTATCAATCCAAAATATCCAAGACATTACTTGTCCATTAGCTTTGACGAAACTACCTTGATGTAGCATGATGAGTTTCTTGCTATGGCCTTTAGTTAGCTGTAGTTAGACCTGTTGTTTTAGCATATCTTTGCGGAACTAAAGCTATACCTTTAACATTGTGTAACAGCTAAAGATGGCCAAGGTATTTCCCCAGATTGGTGGGGTAATAAATTTGGATTTATATCTGGAGGTTTTCTTGGTGCTCAATCCAGGAAAAGGAAGTCTAGCACAACTGAAGATGTTCAAGATTATACTAAGAGAACTGCATTTCACGAAGACGATCAAGAGAATCTTTACAATCTTGTACAAGTATGTAACTCGTTAAATAATTTTGTTCTTTCAGTCCTATGCTAGCTCTATTTTGCTATCCGTGTTCGCCCTATGCATATTATTTTATAGATCGAGGGACGAGTAGCATTGATATTCAATTATTCATAATGATTAGTTACTGAAAATCTATATACTTAAGGAATCGGTCTGTAAGTTATTATTCTTAGTTTTAACAAAGATGTTTAGTTTTATTGTAAATTATATCGTTGATGTAGTATAACCTTTTTTAGGAATGCCTTTAAAAAGGTTTGTAGATAAACAAAGACCAAGCTGGCTCAACCTTTACTTAAAGATGAAACCGTAGTCCGACCCGTGTGGTCTATCTTGCAGCCTCTAGTTTACTGTAATCAGGTTGTTGGTTGAAAGGAAATTGCGTTGATGATTTTTTTGTGTGCAGGATAAGGCAACTTCTGGGAAACAGGGGCTTGGGATCAAGGACCAACCAAGGAAAGTTGCAGGTGTCCGGTTTCAAGGGAAAAGAACATCTTTCAGTGATGACGAGGGGGAGGAATCCGAGGCTGAAGATTGTCATCCATCAGCAAAACGGAAATTTGATGACATATCAGTGTCACCAAAGAAAGTTGAATCACAACCGAAGCTTAAAAAGCTGTGCAAAAAGCTTCTTTCGAAAGTATGCTACTTCACTGAAGATAATTACTTTGGAAGTTTGTTCAATATTCTTATTCGTGCTGATGATCATTTTATTGTGGCAGGTACCTGATAAATCATTGAAACTTAAACAACTCAGAGTTCTTGTTCAGGAACAACATTCTTCTATTTTTTCGGACTTCTCTTCAAAAAAGGATGCTCTAGCATTCTTGAAAAAGAAGGTAATGCTTTAATGTATAGCTATTTTACAATTCTAGTTTACATATCTTATTGGGGGGAAAATTTGTTAATGAGTAATGGACTTCATATATAAGCTTCGGTATGTGGCTGCGCAAAGTAGCCGTGACTGCGTCCATCACTGCTTCACTGGTCATTGATCGTTCATTTGCTTTTTTTTTTTTTTTTTTCTTTCCATAATGCTTGTGCTTAATTACTTCAGAACGGTAGATTTGGCCGGCCCTTACTTTTTTTAATGTGTTTTTGGAAGTTAAACGAGAACCTTGTCTAATATGGATAGGAATAGTACTTTTTTTATGGTATATGTGAGCTCCATGTTGATGTTCTTCTCATTACTGCAGCTTGAGGGTAGTGAAACATTTACTGTGGAAGGAAAGAAAGTCCGTCTCTCATCAAAATGAGGATAACATTTTTGCTCCATTTGAGTGTAGAGTGTGCTTTTGTTGACATGTATTTCTACCAAGTATGTAGTTGAAACTATGATAAACATGTGAGCTTATTACATCTCGTCGGTATTGTAGTAATATATTGTTTTGGAACAAGTTTTGTAAGTTCTATATCTAGTCTGAATTGGGCAATTCGAGGTTTTGAACATATTTCTGGAGTATTGTATTTCCAGGCCATGTTAGTGCCATTTTTTTGTGAAATTTTATTCTATCTTCATAATTTATTCAACAGGGACTACTTTGTCTATCCTGGACTACAATCTCACATCTAAACAATATGAAACCAGAGCCCAATAAATAGACTTATTAGTACTGGTGTTTGTGTATCAGTTTATCGACTATTTTAACAGCCAGACCCAGGGTCTGCTTCTGGGAGCAATTTGGCTTCCATTTTTATGGTATTTCAGAGAGCTGTTGCCTTTTCATTGTCTTTTCGAGAGCCTTTTCACTTAAACATCTCTTTTTGATTGACCAACTTACCAATGACATCGACTTGTTATGAGTTAAAATAACCAAANCCATTGATCTGGCTAGTTGAAAATAGTGGGTTTTAGGCTTCTATCCTAACAGTATGTACATTAACTGATATTCGGACATAAATAACCAAGAAACCACAAGAAACCAGGGCATTAAAATTCGTTCGTGGTGCATTTTATGCAAGCTTACTATAATAAACATATAATCACACTAAATCAGAGTTACTTGTCAAAAGTCACCCTAGCCTAAACTGAACCAGGCTTGACACTCAAGCTTGAGACATATCAGACTTTAATACATGGCATGTTTCATAACTAAATGTAATGGACCTGTACAACTTTATTTGCTAAATATTTTCCTAAGAAATCATATCCATGGAAGTATAGAGCTTCAATTTCTGCTTTTCGGCCTCTCTGAACCATTACTGCCAACTCTTCTTTATAGTTATCCTATCAATATGATTTTGTACTCAGACTCGGTCTTATCATCCCTTTTCCTAAAAATTCAGTACTAATTATAGAATAAGTTTAAGAAAGCGCACCTGCAGTATTTCTGAAGAAGTTAAGCTTTGGGCAATTTGCAAATCTTTCGGCTTTAGTGGAATCAAAGTTTCTTCTGGTATAATATCCAAATCATCTTTCCTTATTCCCAACCATTTGACATTGCAAGCTGATTAAAGAAAGATTTCACGGGTTTCAGGTAAAGCCATAATCGACTAAGGTTCTTTTATTGCGTACAATAAGTAATTAGTACTCTGATGCACAATTTACACAGACTTAATATCCAAAAAAAATAAGGACTAGAATGTATTTACCATATCTGTATGCTTCTAGGCCCATTCCAATGCTTCCATACTTATAGGTGCATAGGATAGCCAATCCAGCCGGGTTCCTAAATATTAAAAAATTGCAGGTGGGCTCTAACAACTGATAAGATTCTAGCATCTAAAGATCAAAAGAAAAAGGAAAACAGAATTGATTGTACTTACCAGTCAACCAACCCGAGAATTTTGATTTCAGGAAAAGCTTGAGTCATATGGTGGAGAAGAAACCTGCAGTTTCAAGAATCTGCAGCTTGAATTACACTAAACTACAATATCAGTGGTTTAACTACTGCAAGTAAGTCCTACCTTGTAGCAAGATCGGGGTAACCTTTTGCAGTGATAAGAATGCATGGAATTTGATTGAACACTTGGTCCTCAGCCAACCGCTGAAATATTGCATGCTAAACAAACAGAGATTCATTAATACTCCTACGTTTACAAATGCTTTTCAGAGAATATATATGCAAGCATAGTACCTTCTCAATCACAAAGATATAACGAGCGTCTGTCTTCATGATCAGTTTTTCTAACAAGTCCAGGTCACCAGAAATAGGGTAGCCAGAAGATCCGCATGTAGTGCAGTCAATAATCTCTTCGCCAGGCTCCTAGTCACATAGTTTTGAGACAAGTAACAAATAAACATAAGCGAAAACAGTATTGGGATGCCTATGATAGCTACAAAGGTGTACCATTATATGTAACATCTACCATGTATTAATAAAATCATGTTGAAGAGGGCTTACAGTAGATAATAATACTAGTGAAGAATAAGCAGTAATACCTGCAACAATAAACGGCCAGCTACAGCTCCTCTACTAGATGCCATGATTCCAAGACTAAAACGGCTGCATCTAAGCAAAGCTACCACATCTATATAGCATATTACGAAATGATCTTATCAGAAAAGCAGAAATACAGTATCTCAAGCAGAGACGACACGACAGCATCATATATCCAGATCAAGGTGACACAGAAACAAGGACTTGACCTTGGATTGTTTGATTGACCTGTAGTTGAGAAGAGAAGTAATCCGGTGACGCACACAGTAACTTGTAAAACAATTCTCGTTGAGTTACTCTCTTTTCCTGAACCAATATCTCGTAACACATCTCCATCACCTTCCATGCTAATGTATACAAAAATAGATCAAGTAAGACACACCTTTTGGACCGTCCATACTAATTTAAATGCTCGTAAACGTTACAGTCATACCTCTTATGAAAGACTTGGCACTACTCTCTCTAGTCATAGATTTTGTGCAGAACGAACGCGACAAAAATATCCACGAAACATCAGTTAACAGTCCCTGATTAACTCTGCTATTACTTGTCTTACGGTTAATCTGTTCCATTTACACCACCAAACATCACACACGTCATTTTACACACATTAAAACTGTTACAGCTACTACTCGGACAAACATCAAACATATAACCACTACCACTTCTAACCATACAGCAACTCCAGATTCATATTAACTAAACCGAGTTGATACCATATTAACTAAAATTAGCCTAATTTTAAATCACGAACCTAACTAGATCATATACTAAATCAAATTCACCCTTAACGGTAATTTTAGCACCTGTGGTCATAATTCCAAATGAATTCTATCCAAAACTTAATTAGTCGTCTAATATCACTTATAACAGTAACTTTACTAGATATTTTCAAAATGTTAATCCGTCAAAAGTTCGTTTCAGAAATTTACTAGCGATTTTATCCTAAATTCACAAAATCACCAGATAACGATATAAAATCACAATGATATTCAACAAATACCTAATCCGATCAAAACTTGATTTAGTCGAATAAGCTTAGGTTATTTCAGTCGCATTCTAGGTCAGTTACATCATAAACATAAACTCTTTACCCAAAAAAAATAAAAAAATAAATAAAATCTACATATTATATACACAAATTATCACTGATTCAACGGATACTTAAACAAATATTCGTAAATAAGCGAAAGCGAACCATAGGTAAATTAGAGATAGCAGGAGTAGGTGAATTCAAATCCTTGAGGAAATTAAGTACCGCGACTTCGATTCGAGCTCGAACCTGTTGCGAATTTAAATGTTAATGATTTTAGATATTTGTAAGAGTGAATTTGTTGATTTTGATGATGAAGTACCTGAAGTGGTGGAAGGATATCGGCGTAAGAGAGGTGTTGCTCGGTGAAGAAGATTGTGGATCTCCGTACCTCTTCCATTTTCCCGCCAAATTTATTTATATCGTGTGTTTTGTTTTCAGATTGGGGATATGAGCGGTTATTATTGTGTTTTTAATGTTCACGCTAAATTTTTAAAGATTTTCACATCATTCTTTAAATTGTCTACTAGTTATAATACCCATTTATGCACGAGATTATTTTAATTTTCTTTTTTTAATTATGTATTATCCTTGATTAAATTACAAACAAATTAAAGTGGTTTTACTTGGTGGATTAAAAATAAAGAATTTTATGTATATATGTTTTTATTTACTTCTTGTTTTTAGATAATAATTTTGGATTGTGAATTATCTTTAATATTAAAGCAAAATGCAATGTTGTAATCAATTGTTGTAATCAATGTGTTTCTCAATCGGCTAGAAACTACTAATTACTGATATTTGTGAGGATGACAATAGGTTGAATAACTTTGAGTACATGCGATTGTCGTATCGCAAAAAAAAAAAAAAAGACTAAGAAACATGATCGTTTGGCAATTTATATAAAGAAATTTTTTGTTAATTATGATTACAAAAAATTGTTATTACACATGGTCTTAATATTTGAAAGATACAATTTAAAACTTCCTATGCGTTAAAGACAAACTTTGCTCAACTTTCAACCTGTTTTCAAATAAAACACAGCCCAAATCAACTCCATAATAAGTCAAAATTGACACCTCCGAATTTTAATAAAGGCTCTAAAATTGAGACTAACACAAAGCTCAAACACGATTTGGCTAAGGACGGTGTGGCTAAGAAGTTCACGTGACGGCCGACTCTCAGCCAAGGGATGTTCAACACGAAGCTCAAACACGATTTGTTTCAAAACCTATAAATTGAGATGTTTCAAACACGAATAACCGAAATATTTACAAAAATTCATAACCGCTTTAATATATTAGAGGTAGTTTTAAGTGGCATGAACCTCGTCTCGGTAAAAAAAAAACAACTATATGAAAGGAAAAAGAGGTCTACATGCTCTAACTATCAACAAACGATACAGGGTGTAGAACCGTAGAGGGGGGGGGGGGGGAAAACGG
>LBNU01017548.1:44068-69493 GCA_014162995.1 Artemisia annua
TAGGCGAGGAGCTAGGCGAGGAGCTATGTGAGGATCTAGGCGAGGTTCTAGGCGAGGTCTGGGCGAGCCCCTACGCGACCCATTAGCAAAAATATCTTGGGTATGGGCGAGGAGCTATGCGAGATTAAATTAGAGTAAGTTTGGGAAGATTTACCTGTACTAAATCGTGTTTATAAGGGATAATATGTTTTTATGTGCTCATGAATCACTTGTTGAAGATGAAAAAACCAGAGCTTTAATGGGTTTTACATTTGAGCTAGGAAGATGATCCAATACGGAGTACTGTACTATTTTATTGGTGGGGCAAGAATAAAACTCATTTTTTACTACATGTTATAGCCCTAGTAATAAGCAATGTTTTATTTCAACCCTTTAAACTTTTGTGTTTGACAAACCCAGCCCTAATTTATAAATATGTAATTCCAAATCCTACAAATTAAACATCTTACTGATATGAAGTTTATCAATTACTATTTTTTTACTGTAATATAGAAAAAAACGAAACAGGTTGCATACTGAGGTTAATAGTTTGGAGTTATTTTGCCCACACGTTTTGTTAACTAAGTGGATTATCCTAGATAACGTAATAGAAAAATACGGTAGTATAAAACATTGAGAAAGAAATGCACAATTTTCTATTGGTTGACAGTGACATAAGCCTCACAAGTTTGATAGTGACATATATTGGTCATTCTCGTAAAACATGTAAAAAGAGTCCATTCTCGTAAAACACTCCATATAAAGTTCATTCTGGTAATTGGGTTTTATTTTTTTTTTAATTCAAATTTCCAAATAACCTAAATTCATTTCATTACATTAAAATTACAAATTAACACATACAAAACATAATAAAATACAAATTAACACATAAAAATAAATTAAAAAAAAAAAAGAAAAAAAAAACCCACAACAAACAAACAAACTTTAAATTGTGACCTATTACTTGTACTGATCTAGCCCACTTTAAAAGCCCATTTCCACCAAAGTATTAAAAAAAANAAAAAAAAAAGTTGCTGCACATCATCTTCTTCAACAATCAAAATCCCAAACCCTACACACACACACACTTTATTACACACAAAAACACCAAATAATTATAGATAGAAAAAAAAGAAAAAGAAAATTTGACAAAACCTGACAACAAGTACAAACACAACCCTCGTCGTGCAGACGAAGAGATGCAAGTTGGCGAGCTACGGTGAGGGTTCGCCGGTGCAGCGGCGAGTTGCGGCGAGGGTGGCGAGGGGGCCACATAAGCACGGCGAGCATCATTTCGTCACTACACCTAGCCCTCTTACTAACATAAACCTACATCCAAACATTTAATTATTTCAATTATTACAGATGAGACCCTAGGGCCTAGATAGTGATTTACACTTTTTCTAAACTAACACTTACCATCATTTTAATCCTGACTCTCACCTTTTTTCTTTTCAAGATGTCATTTTATCTCTTAAAGAAACAAAAAAGTGATTAGCTTGATTGTAACGTTTATACAATAATACTTTTCATATTTTGAAAATGATGTTTTTCTATTTGTAAATGCATGAGAGTTAACTAAATGTAACAAGGAGGGTTTCAATCCAAATTCTATTGGTCATAGACCCGCTTCTGATATGAGGTACAGAAAGAGCTTGACGTTCATGATATCACTAGCTTTGAGCAAGAACTCGTCAGTAAAATATATCGTCCACACATAGTTTTTCTCCTGAAGCCAAAACTTGAAATGGTGTTAGGTTTTCGGTTCAAATTTATATTAACAATTTATTTTACCTGTGGCAATGAAAAACAGTAATACCTTAATAATCATTTTTCCTCCATTGCTTCTCATAATGTATAGTATGTTGTAACTATGTAACAAGTGACATAAAATCCTTCCCTGTGTCCTTTAGCTACAAAGCGTTAGCCACGACCTTCTAGCCACGATTTGTTTGCATTTAGCCATGAATTCGGGTCTTGGCTGAAGGGTCAGATTCTTGTAGTTGAACTATGTAGTCATTCCAATTTACATTCGCTTTGTTGGAAGTGTTTATCAAGAAAATCCCTACATTTGTAAGTTAATAATGCTTATTTCAAGTAGGTTCTACATGAAAGAGTTGAAGCCAAATAACGAATCTTCACTCTCGAAGCTATTATTGCTAGTAATCTTGTAGCTGATTTTCTGTGCTGGTCGAAATGATCATCCCTATTATACCCCTAATTATCATAATAGTTCAAGGAAGAAAGTTTTATCTTGCAACAAATCCACTATTAAGTACTTCATCCGTCTCAGAATTATTGTCATGAGAGAGAAATTACAATGTTTAATAAAAATGGGACAAATATAAATCTCAACCACTCAAAGAGAATATTCCTTTAATAGTTTTTACTTAAAAAAAAAAGTTTAACAATTATTTTGAAACATTCCAAAAAGAAAATGTGGATAATAATTTTGAGATGGAGAGAGTTGTTACAAACTACACCACCATTTAGCCAAAGAAGACGTCATGCCTAAAATCACCCACTGAAAGAGTTATAAAATAATACTGTAGCAACAAAATGGGGATGTAGCTCAGATGATGGCACAAGAAACTTCATGGTTTGTAGAGAATTGCAATTTAGCCCTTCTGCTTCTATTTAAACTCCCCTGCAAGAGTAATATGATGTAATATCATCACTATGCAAACTGGCATGGAGGGCCGAGGGGTTTTCCGTTGTCTTATTTCTTTAAAATTGATGCAAGATCCGATTTGTGTTGAGAAACATAACTTAACAACTACGCAAATGCTGCACATTGTTTTCCTACCCTGTCGTCTAATTCATCTTATTAAGCGGTCTAAACCAAAACTAATTTAACATTGAAACGACTTGTACAAAACAGGGGTGTAAACGAGACGAGACAACTCGCGAGCTACTCGGGATCGACTCGTAAACTACTCGAAATCGACTCGAAGTAAACGAGTCGAGCTCGAGTTCGAGCTACTCGAGTATATTTTCGAGTCGAGCTCGAGCTAAAAAATACTCTGCTCGTGAAGCTCGCGAGCCTTAACGAGCTTCAACTAAATTACACTTTACCCTTTTATATACATATATATACTTAATTTTCATAGAAATCGAGTCGAACCGAGCTTCATATGTCGAGTATTCATTGAGTTCGAGCTTTAAATTTAAAAAAAACCAAGCTCAAGTCGAGCTTCGAGCTCGAGTTTTATATAACGAGTCGAGCTCGAGCTCGAAATATAAAGCTCGGATCGAGCTCGAGTCGAGTTTCGAGCTCGAGTTTTAGTATTCGAGTCGAGCTCGAGCTTGGCAGTACTCGGCTCGACTCGACTCGTTTACACCCCTAGTACAAAATATGATACAGCAGTCAATCTCAACCATTCATTTTTCTATCAAATAAAAAAACTCACTTTGATTTCTTTTTTTAAATTAAAATATCGCGCAAACCGTTAATCGTTACACGAAATTAATTATACAATCTCGACGAGAATTAAATTATCTTTATATAAATATGCATTTCTATATATACTTTCGACAATTTTTATTTATTTTATTTTTATTTTTTTTGAAAAAATTTTCGCCCAGAAAAAATCACATGTGATTTTTTCTAGGCGGAATGTTTAAAAAAAAAGTTCGGTGAAAGTATAGAGAAGTGTATATCTATAGAAAGATAATTAATTCTCGTCGCGATAGTGTGTTTTTCGTAAATTGAAGATTTACCGTTTGCAAGATTTATTTATTTATTATTATTTTTTTTTTATGGAAAACATGGGTTTTTTTTTTTCTGCTTGATAAAATTGGATGGCTAAAATTCACCCATTTGTTCTTTAGAAAAAAAAATGTTCTGTGTTGATCTCACTTCTACTGTAGATTTGTGTGATGTGCTTGCTTTTAAGGGTTTTGGTTATTTAGTGGGTCTATTGTAATTTTTTTGTAAGATGAGAATAATATGAAATGCCATAGAAGGTAAAAATTGAACAAATGAATTTTTCAGAGAAATGCTAATTCGAGCCTTTCTTATTTGCTAATAAAAGTTAAAATTGAATTAGTTTTGTCAAACCTTTAATAAAATTGATGGAATAAAAATGAAAAAAATAAGCATTGCCATGTTAGTTTTTTTTTGTTCAATTTCGGACTTAACTTGACATAAACGTTATATATTGGGTTAATAGAATTTAAAATCAAACCCCTAAACTTTTAATAAGTGGCTAATCTTAAATCTAATTAATAGACTTAAGTGTAGAATCTTCGATTTTCATAATTTTTAAAACATTTATATATATATAACAAATCCCCATATACTTTAAACTTTTTTTTATAAACATTACTACTACTACTAGTATCATTATTATTAGAAATGCTACACTCACATAATTTTCACAAAAAGAAATCCACACACACATGTGTCACTTAATCACATATGTCACTAACGTACGTCTACATGTTATTGAGTATATGAACGAGATTAAATATAACTTATATAAACATTTATGTTTAATGAATTTGAATTATGCTAAACTACTCAAGCAATAAAATTATTAAACAAAATTGATCATACTTTTAAACAAGAGAAAATATAGTTGAAATATTATTATTAGTTATAGTCATTGTCCGAACTCAATTTGTGTTTCATAACCCGTGCGTACACGGGTTAAAAAACTAGAATACGGATAATGATAAATAATTTAATTGTAATAAAAAAAATTGTAGATGCACGAGATTATAAGTATTAAAATGAAAGCACAACTTATAAGTACACACAAAACAAATTTTAAATTTATTTAAAATTTTAGTATAATATACGGGCATATAAGAACTTGACACTCCTCTTATATTATACGAACGAGGTTTAGACTGCAAGTACAACAAATAATTTTATTTTAAATAATTTATGTGTAAACTTTGTACATGCATGAGACTTATAACTAGTGCATACCTAGAAATGTAGACACTTGAACATATACGATGGTTCATCACAAAATAATTTGTCAATTTTTTCATTATTTTGATTTTGTTAGAAATATCAGATGTAATACAACATTGCTAAAGAAACATTTGATCTAATAACAAAAGAGTAGACATTGGTAAACCATCAAATCAAACCCTTGATTAGTCAACACAAAAAAATCTAGCTCAAATGACACACCTTTTGTTTCTGTTTCTTTGCTTCGAGTTTCGGCCGCAACATTTCTCAACTCGTCAAGAACCTTATATGAACTGTTTGTGCATGAACCATCAATCATGTACCCTGTATTACTATTGAAAGGTTGTTGAAGCTTTGATTGCGTTTTGTTATAGTTGGGCTTTTTTCATTGTCTAAAACAACTATCTTCTCTTTGCGAACAGTTAAGAAAACTACAAAGAGTATCTTTACCTTAGGGGACAAGATATCAACATGTTTTCTAGCACACCGAACATTGGTTTTGCTTCTTTGATGATATTTACCCTTCAAATACGATTCAGCTATGTTGAGGCAACATTATCAAGATCTTCTAATGTTTTAATGATGACAAATAAACCTTCGAAACACATAAAATAACAAACGTTAGCCAAAGTTCCCCCGACTCACATGTCTGCTCCTGGCGCGCTGCCCACGCGTCAACGAGTGGGCGACGCGCCAGGCTTCTGTGAATGACGGGACGAACTTTGAAAGTCGGCTTTCCCCTTACCCGACAAATGTAGATCTTTCAAGGCAGGTATGAATGTGCTATGTGCTTAACTGAGAACACTCGAAACGAGTTTTAGGACTAGAGAGATACCACTTTTAAAATACCCGTTTTCGAGAAAACGCCAACTCAAGCTTTTTATCAAACGCCTTTAGCCAAGGCTTTTCTAAACCTAGGGAGCTTATATATTTCACGTAACATCAAGTGAAAGCATTCATATGCTCATAGCCCGTGCTTACGTCTTCTCTAATCACATAACGGGTTTACTCCCTTATTGGTCAAACTAAGTCAAAGGTCACTTTGCGTAAACGCATCCTTTCCCGCATGGGATATGCTTTATATCAAGGCAAAGCACACATGGCTTGTTTGTACCAAGGTGTTAGTTGAGAACGTCTAGTCGTGGAAAGTCACGAGTTATGAGATTATGGATTCTCGACGTTGAGTTACTTGAGATTGTAAGTAACCTTTGAATTTTCTCAACTTATAATCATAATTGTCTAAACCTTTTCTTCTTAATGACAATTTGATTATGTTTTAATCACTTCTCTAATTACTCTTCTTAATCCTACAACAAATCCAATCCTCCCAACATCTTCTTAATATTCCCTTATACCTCCTACACCTTTTGTACCTTGTGTCTCCCAAACTCCCACACAATATTCTTTCTTTACAATATTCCTTCTACTTTACACCTTTCCCATATATTCTCTTATACACACACATACTACTCACATACACATACCTTTTCATTCAAAATACACACACTTCACTCACATACCCTTCTTCACACACACACAAGGCTCCCCATCTAATCACTCTTACATATTCCTTACACTCTTACACATATCCCATCCTTACAACATATTCCTTACACCCCAACAACTTTATTTTCAAATTTACACACACTACTCACAACCATCTCATTCTCTACACACACTAGGCTCCCCATCACATCCAACTCTTACATATTCCCTTACACACATCTCTTCACAATTAGACAATCAAACTCACTTCCTATATTCCTTACACACTCTTCATCCTAACCATCCATTTCTCTACAACACATCTCAACCATCCATTTCACCTTCTTCTCCAAGAAATGGAATATTCCCTAGCATATTCTTCTCTTAACCCAACCATGGTTTACTTCTAACCCAACTATGGTTAGTTCCCAACTCACCTCATTCTCACCCAACCATGGTTAACTCTTAACCACACCAAGGATGGAATATTCCATTGGATATACCCTTTAACCTAACCATGGTTCATTCTTAACCCAACCTCACTCACTCTTCCCTATAGAGGAATATTCCATGGCATATTCTTTTCTCTCTTTTATGCCATGTGAGGAATACCCATTCTACCCCTACCCAATTATCTTTTATACCCTTTTATCTTTGATAATTGGTTTTCTAATAAACACTTCACAAAATATTTTCCAATTTGGCTATTTGAGTTGG
Organism: Artemisia annua; assembly: GCA_014162995.1. Lineage (NCBI taxonomy): Eukaryota > Viridiplantae > Streptophyta > Magnoliopsida > Asterales > Asteraceae > Artemisia > Artemisia annua. The sequence goes on from LBNU01017548.1 coordinate 51,174, forward strand.
TAAACCTTAGACTGATTAATGATAAGGTTTAGTGTGTGAAGTACAATTGGGGGTTTAGCAAGGTTAGGTATTTATAAGTCCAACACCCAACACTTGAGAAAATCTTATTGTGACTTTGGCGCGTCACCCACGCGTTGACGCGTGGGCAACGCGCCGGCCTCGGTAAAATATTCCCAAGTTTGGGTCTTGTCCTATAAATACCCCCTTGGCTCTTGTATTCCTCGCCCCTTGCCCTTATTCTTTCTCTCTAATCCTCTAATTCTATCTTGTGTTCTTAGTTTTCACACTAACATCTTTGAAAGAACACATCTCCTTGCAAGGGAAGAATCACAAGAACCTAATCTACTCTTGTGATTGTGTCGAGGGTCTTCTTTCTTATACCATTTCTATTAGAATCGAGTCACTAGGTTAGGTTAGGGCTTGGTTCAAAGAAACAATATTCTATCATTCAATTGTTTATAAGGGAAGTCTTGTGTCTTGGTGGCCAAGCCTAGATCATTGGGGATCTAGTTGGGGTTTGATACTTCCGGTGGGAAGTTTTGGTTGTGGTCTTGGTGACCAAGTGTAAGTCGAATCACGAGATTCTTTAGGGTGGTTTCCGAGGGCGGAATACCATGGGAGTAACTCCTTCTTTGTGAGCATCGATATTAGGGAATATCGGTGGAGTGAATTGTAATGGTTTGTAGTCCACCGAAAGGATTATACTAGTGAATAGTATCGTGTCGTGGATTCGCAACTGGACGTACGGATGGTATAAACCCCCTATCCCGAACCAGTATATATCGTTGTGTTCTTTACTCGCTTTATATACTTTGGTTGTGTTTGTGGTTGTTGGATTCTAGTACAACCACTTTGTTCTTCTTCGAAGCTTAAAGTTTTTAAATGTTCTAAAAGCCGAAGAAACTGTATTCACCCCCCTCTACGGTTCTACAATTGGTATCATAGCGGAATACTCAAGTTTTTTAGCGTTAACACCTTCCCGAGAAGTCNTCGTTGTGTTCTTTACTCGCTTTATATACTTTGGTTGTGTTTGTGGTTGTTGGATTCTAGTACAACCACTTTGTTCTTCTTCGAAGCTTAAAGTTTTTAAATGTTCTAAAAGCCGAAGAAACTGTATTCACCCCCCTCTACGGTTCTACAATTGGTATCATAGCGGAATACTCAAGTTTTTTAGCGTTAACACCTTCCCGAGAAGTCGTTTTAAGTCAAAAACTTCTTTTTCAAAAATCTAAATTCCTAACAAAGATTTTTGGCAAAGTTGAGTATTGATCCATGGCTCAAGAGAACTACGTTGAGGGGTGTTCTATGCAAAGACCACCTTTGCTAGAAATCGATGGTTTTTGCTATTGAAAAACCCGGTTTGAGACCTATGTTAGGTCTAAAGATATTGATTTGTAGGAAATAATTCAAAATGGCAACTTTGTGTTCATGGCGGAAGACCCCGAAATAAAGTTGTTGGTGGAGAAGCCATATTCGGATCTAAAAGATGATGAGAGGAGGATGCTTGGCAAGAATGATAAAGCCAAGATGTTGATCTATAATGCTCTACCTCGAAGGGAGTTCGAGAGAGGCAAAACCGCCAAGGAAATTTGGCATTCTCTTATCATCACTCATCAAGGCAACTCTCAAGTCAAAGATTGCAAGATCGACTTACTCATCCAACAATATGAGAAGTTTACGATCTCGGATGAAGAAACCATCGACAATGGTTACACAAGGTTCAATGCTATTATCACTAGCCTCACGGCTCTAGATCCTAGCTTTTATAACAAGAACCATGTGAGAAAGTTTCTTCGAGCACTTCCGGTAAAGTGGCGACCAAAGGTGACGACCATTGAAGAAGCCAAGAATTTGGAGGAACTTCCTCTTGACGAGCTCATTGGGAATCTCAAGGTCTATGAAATGATCCTTGAGAATGACAAGGCTAGTACCAAAGACAAGAAGGAGAAGGTGAAATCTTTGGCTCTTAAAGCTAAGGTCACTAATAGCCAAGCTAGTGACAATAGTGATAGTCAAGAAGGAAGTGAAGATGATGAAAATGACGAAGATGATGAAGAATACAATCTTATGGCAAAAAACTTTAGAAGGTTCTTTAGAAGAGGCGGCAACTTTAGACATGGTAATAGGTTTGGTAACTGAGGCAATGGTGGAAGAAACAACTTTGGTGATAGTCGAGGTGTTGACAACAAAGTTGGTGAGAGCTCTAGACGTACTCAAGGATGCTACAATTGTGGCGAGAAATGTCACTTCATAAATGAATGTCCTAAGCCTAGAGTAAACAAGGCATTCGTCGGTGGAGCTTGGAGTGATAGTGAAGATGAAGAACAACTAACCAATGATGCTACGTGTCTTATGGCTCAAGAAAAACTTGAGGTTTGTATCAAAAGTGATCTAAAACCGGATGAGTGGATAGTGGATAGCGGTTGCACTAAACACATGACCGGGAATAGGAGATTGTTCACTTCATACAAGGCGTATGACGGCAATCAAGTCATTTTTGGAAGCAAACTTATCGGCAAAATTGTCGGCAAAGGTAACGTCCTTCATGACTCCATAGAAATTACCAATGTTGAGCATGTTAGTGGTCTAAACTTTAACTTGATTAGTGTGAGTCAATTAAGTGATGATGATTGTGAAGTTAAGTTTACTAAAGTAGATTGTACGATTAGTAAAAATGGTGTTGTGTTAGCTAAAGGTCATAGGAGGAATAACTTGTATACGTGCAAGTTAGGAGATAACTCCAAACAACACATATGTCTTACATCCATGGTGGATAACTCAACGCTTTGGCATAGGAGATTAGGTCACGCCAATATGAGGTTAGTCCAAAATCTAGCTTCCAACGAGCTAGTAAGGAACTTACCAAAGTTGAGCTTTGAAAGACATTATTGTGACACGTGTCTAGGTAATAAAGGACATGCAAACAATAGGAATAGGAATGAAGTGGCAACTAATAGGGTTTTAGAATTGTTGCACTTAAATTTGTATGGTCCATCTCCAATCCAAAGCTAATAAGGAAACTTCTACACTTTGATGATTGTCGATGACTACTCAAATTATACATGGGTATCATTTTTAGAAACTAAAGATGGAGTCCTAAATAAATTTGATATTTTAAGAAAGAAACTTGAAAACCTACTTGATTGTTCTATTGTTTCAATAAAAACAAATCATAGTAGTGACTTTGAAAAATTGCAATTTGGAAGCTTTTGTGAACAACATGGAATGTCTTATAACTTATCGGGCCCGTTCACTTCTCAATCGCTTGAGATTGTTGAAAGAACACATCATAAGTTAAGAAAGATGAGTCGGGCTATGCTTGACGAGCAATCCATTCCACAAAAGTTTTGGTGTCATGCCTTAGATACCGCATGTTATATCTTTAATAGAGTCTATATTAGAAAGGTCATAAATAAAACACCATATGAGATACTTAGAAATAAGAAGCCTTCCCTAGAATAATTTAGCGAATTTGGTTGTAAAGTATTCATACTAAACACCAAAGAATATCTCACCAAATTTGACCTAAAGTCGTATGAAGGTGTGTTCCTAGGATACTCTCAAACTAGTAAAGCATACATAGTGCTTAACAAGGAAACAATGAGGATTGAGGAATCTCTCGATGTTACCTTTGATAAGAGTATGCCCGAGCCTAAATCATCTCCTTCGGTAGAAGATGATGTGATCAACGAACACATAGTTCAAGATCAAGAAAGGTCACCGTCATTACAAGTTAATGTTTCGGATGAAGGCAATCCTAAGGAAGTGAGAGAAGCGAGGGGTCATCCAATAGAACAAGTCATTGGTGACTTAAATAAAAGAACACTTAGGTCACAAAATAAACAAGTCTAAATTTTGGTATGACATTTTTCAAAAATCCAAATTGTTTTGGGATAGGTTTAGATGTTCATGGTTGACATATATCTTGGGAGAACAATCCTTAAGATAGAATGAGATGTCTAGGAGTCGTTTGCACGTCCTTTAGGTGCTCTTAGAGCTTATGTGCTTATGTGTCTAGGACTTATGTGAAGGCATGGAAGGAAATTTCATTGCATGATTTCCGAGAAGAAAAATATTAATCAACTCATCATTCAAACGATGATTGATAATATTCAAGATTCTACTTGTCTATACTATGTGTGATGAACAAGAAAATTTAACACGAAATATCTTATTAAAACTTAATGAGATTGAAGGTCATTTGTGTTAAATTACCAAGATTAGACAAAATTCGGATCACGACTCACCCTCGTATTGAAGAGTTTATATCTATATCTACTTGTTCAATTTATGTGTAATATGCATGCTATGTGTTTAGGGTAGAAAAGAAAAGAAAAGATCTTATGCAAACATGCAAACTACTTACATAGTTAAAGAGAATTCTTGTGACTTGAATTCGGTATGGTATTGCATAACAAACTAAAATACCCAATGAATAGACTTAATAAACTAAGTAACTCATCCGAGATCTTAGAAAACTTATGGTGTTAATGCAAGTAACATATAAGAATTATTAAAGTCGACACACTACACAACAAACTATGAATCGAAGATATCATGCAATATATATTGACCTTCTATACTTATGTATGATGATTCATAGGACCTAGCTTTTGTATCTTAATTATGTTACATTTGATCTATATACACATACAACTACACTCTTGTGATGTCGTACATGAAATACTTGCACTTAGTTCATGTATGGTGAGATGTAGGTTCTACATTGTGATGAATAGAATCATTTCATTCTAAAAGGGTGATCCAGTAATACTCCTCATCCAATCATAATTAGAAGCATCATGCATGGCTTAACAAATTATGGTGCATGCATGATGAATTATGAGAACTAGCATGAGTATCTAGATCATCCAATATTAATTAAATACAAACAAAAACTCTCATCACATTCTTTCAACTCTTACACTATCACATGCAATGTAGCATCTTAAGTACATGATTTAGATGTGTTGAACATCTCTTCAAGCATCTAAGTACTTGGACTACATCATGAGCATGATGAACTCTTCAAATTATCATACCTAACACCTTTCTCCTTCCCTATATAAACCACTTGAAATCTTGCTTCAATACACACCATCTCCTCTTTCTCTAAATTTAATCACTAAGAAAACTTCTTCACTTAAAATGAGCAATTCTTCAGGAAGTGAATACAAGGGAAAATCCATTATAGTAGATGAAGAGCCCAACGATGAATGGGAGAACCCATCATGTGATGATAATCAAGTTCTAAGAAATTATGTTATGAAGTGTTAATGGAGTGATCCCATATGGTACAAGATTGGGTACCCTCTCCCTCCTAAGCTTGATGCTTCAAACCATGACCATGCACGAAAGTGTAGATGTTGTGTGAAGACCATCAAGATTGAGAATGATGTCAAGGATCTTCAAGAGGAGTTGAGGGAGTTGCACCTAGCCTACAAGAACAATTTCATGATGTTAACTAATATTGTGAAAGATCTTGCAAAGGTTGCCGCTCAAAAGCGCAAGAAGTAAGTGCGTAAGGGCAGCCATTGTGCTAGTGCATGGGTGGTATGGGTGATCATATTAGGGAGGAATAATGTTATGTTAGAATAAGGTCGTGTAGTTGTGTGTTTTCTTAGCTTGTATTGGTTACCATCCTTGTTGTATGATCTATGTTTTTCAATAAAGTTGCTTGTGTTTTTATAGTTGTGTGAATTTATGTTATAATTTTCATGCTCAACATATGGTTATTGGGGTCATATTGGACAAACACACACACACACACACACACACACACACACACACACACATATATATATATATATATATATATATATATATATATATATATGTATGTATGTATATATATATATATATATATATATATATATATATATATATATATATATATATATATATACATACATATATATGTATATATCTCTATATTATATATAACAGGAGGCGTTACACGTAGATTAATCAAGAAAACGCCATGTCATTGCTCAGTAATTCATTATCAGCCATGTCATCACATTGTTGTCATGTAAGCAATTTTTTAAATTTATTTTATTTGCAGCAATTTTTTAAATTTATTTTATGTGCATTTTTTTAATTATTTTCATAAATGATTGTAATATTAAAAGTATTCATTATAAGACTTAAAATCCGGAATTAATTAGTTCAAAAAATTCAGTGGCGAGGCTCGAACTTGAGTGGTTCCTAACATTAACACATTTGATGACCATTAGACCAAACACATTTTTTGATTATGTTTTGCAACAGTAAAATCTATAAACCTTCATTCATGCACCATTCATGCCCTCCTAAATCCCTGATCTTTTTCTCCTAAATTATGCATGATATAGCCCAATTCATTCATTATATCATTTAAAAAAAATCAAAACCCTAATATCATTCTATTCCACAAGTCGACTCCTCCATAATGTGGAATCCATGATCAACAAGGAAAAGAATTTAACAGGTTTGTAAAACATCTTAAGTTTATCTTAATTAGTTTCATACTCATTCACTACTTACGTGTTGTTTCTTTTTTGTTTAGTATGTGTATTATTCTTCTCATATGAGCTCCATTGACAATTTTACCTCACAGAAGGATCTTAACCAATATCAGCAATGTACATGATTTGTTCTTTCGCATTTTCAATTGTTATATTTTACCTCACAGAAGGATCTTAACCCCGAAGCAGTGAAAGCCGACATCATGCGTGAAGTGCCATGGTATATCTCACAGGATGTTTTTTTTACCCTACAGCTTTTCGAAAGTAAGAAAAAATCACATAAGTTCACAAGCTCACATATGAGCTTAACCAAACAACCTCTATATATGTTATTCATGATAGTTTGATTTAAATTTTTTTAAGCTTAATATGTTCTATTAATAATTTAGTTAATATTTGTTTGCGATTATTGATATTTAATTACTATTTATTCTGTGATTCTTTTAGTTGTCATCATGGTAAGGAAGAGGAGAACCGAACTTCCCAGTGCAGGAGAGAGCTCTGAACCTCAGGGTGCTGCTGGTGCCCAACGTCCACTCGCACAGCAGGTCAGCTGTAACACCCCAACCCGAGAAGGGCTAAAGTGTAACATTATGGAGTCAAATCAGAACACAATCGAAACGGAGATACATTTCCTATACAAAGTATACAAAGGTTACAAGGGAAAAAGAAGACTAAACAAAAATACAAAAGGTCAACAACAAAACTAAGCCCAAAACAAGTCTACTTCTAAGCGTCTCTAAGTCCAGCAAATGTTTAACAGGGTGAAGTCTTCTAAGCCCAAAACAAAGCCTTCGTCCATAACTCAGCTTCCTACTAAACCTGCCGCATGAGAAAAGAAATGCGGCTGAGCTTAAAAAGCCCAGTGAACAGATATATATATAAACGAAGCAAAAGATAAGGAACAAAGAATATCATAGGGTGCATTGGGGAAAACAAAAGGTATGATAAGAATAAGACAAAAGTTAGGTTATATTAGCATTCTACCACGAGCCAAAACAAAACAAAACAAAGTCTTCAGCATAGTAACCATGGAGTGATCAACTCCCAAATAATGTGAAAGGCGTGTATTGCACACAGCACCAGTCACCAAACCAAATGTAGTAGCAAAACAAATCAAATCTAGGATGCATCCATACGCCCCTACCCAAACCAACTGCAGATCAAACAAAGGGACGGTGTGGAACATCACTCGACCACACTGGAGTCATGACATTGGTGCATCAATGCCACGGTCATGTTACCTTCATGACTAGGAAACAAAATGATCGGGTATAATACTAAAGGGTCAAAGGCAAATCAAATAACAAAGTCTAGGTCAAATTAAAATATCATAATCCAAGGTGCATAGCAAAGGTTCAAGTCAAAGGTTCAGAGTTCAAAATCAAAGGTTCAAAAGCAAAGGTCAATATCAAAGGATTAATCATCAAAGGGTCAAATATCAAAGGGTCATTATCAAAGGGTCAAATATCAAAGGATCATTATCAAAGGGTCAAATATCAAGGATCATTGTCAAAGGGCCAAATATCAAATGATCATCAAAGGTGTAATACCAACGGTCAAAATGGAGAGGTCAAAGCCAAGGTTCCNTAACAAACGATGCCGGCAAAACAAAAGAAGCTCTAAAAGACGTAACAAGGTCAAACAATCGTCATCAGAAAGAAACATGTCGCCAAGTCATCAATTCTTCCATCATAAAGTTCTTTAAGAAATCGTCCCCTCAAAATCTTTTTATGTCCAAATAATCAGTCTTCGTTCGTCTTTCAATCCGAGAGGGAAACGAAATCATTAACTTGAGTTTGATTTCCTCAAGCCTTCTGCAGTTCTTCTTGAATGCAACTGAGCAATGTGAATTTCTGGTACGATTTGCACTCTCAATTCATCTTAGTACAACCAAGATGAATAGGGAAGTAAGACTGTATGTCTTCATCAGCTCCAGGCTCACCGTCTTGAACAGGTTCCTACGTTCTGCTCGTCCACTCTTCCGCCTTGCGAAGAATGTCTCCAATTCTTCAGGGTAGTTACCGTTGTTTGTCATCTTCAGGTTCTATCCAACTTCATCTTCTGCTAGAAACCTTGGCGGTTCAACAGGAATCATATCCGGAAAACTCAGGGTGCCAAAATAATTCTCAAGATAAGGTTCATTCCTCGGTGTACACAAAAAAATAGGTGTAAGAGAACTTCATAACCGTGAAAGTAACATACGAGTCTCCAGAGTAAAAATGATATCAAAGTTTAACAATCGGTAATCGTAGTAGGAGTTCAAAATAGTTCAAAACACCAAAGGTAAGACATAGTAGAACAGTCGTCAGCATCTCGAATGCTTAAGCAACCAGTTCATATCAAAATCAAATCGAAGTGGACTATCCAAAGAAAAAGCAGATTTACATATCAAACCTTTATCGTTCAAAGTGAACGTAGAAACTCTTATTCTCATGGTTAAACACCACCAGACTTCTCATGGGAATAAAAATGGACAAAACAAAATCAAATAACGTCGGAAAACTTACAGATGATTACAAAAAGCAAGGCGATCATAGAGTGTGTCCGAAGAGATATCAAAACAATTAGGTCATGGATCAAAGATAAAATCAAAATAGCGTTTTTGCATTGCCATGCAATCTTCGATGCCTTCAGAATTTCTGGTGGTAAACTTAGATGGTGCAAAGATTTCTAATTCCAAAAAGGATGATTCCAAAAAGGTACAGCTAAATGTAAGGCACGAATCAGAGTAATGCGGAAGCAAAGATACATGAGCAAAATCTTAAAGTCTACCCTTTCCTTACGGGTCAAAACTTAATTTCATGCAGGGGATTCCCGAAGCAAGTTCTAAAAGCGGTTTCCTATTTTCCTACAGTGGAAGCCTAATGGTCCAAAACTCATAGGTCATAGCCTAAGCTCTACAGATGTTGCATCCGCCAATCCAAACCTGGCTCTGATACCATAATTGTAACACCCCAACCCGAGAAGGGCTAAAGTGTAACATTATGGAGTCAAATCAGAACACAATCGAAACGGAGATACATTTCCTATACAAAGTATACAAAGGTTACAAGGGAAAAACAAGACTAAACAAAAATACAAAAGGTCAACAACAAAACTAAGCCCAAAACAAGTCTACTTCTAAGCGTCTCTAAGTCCAGCAAATGTTTAACAGGGTGAAGTCTTCTAAGCCCAAAACAAAGCCTTCGTCCATAACTCAGCTTCCTACTAAACCTGCCGCATGAGAAAAGAAATGCGGCTGAGCTTAAAAAGCCCAGTGAACAGATATATATAAACGAAGCAAAAGATAAGGAACAAAGAATATCATAGGGTGCATTGGGGAAAACAAAAGGTATGATAAGAATAAGACAAAAGTTAGGTTATATTAGCATTCTACCACGAGCCAAAACAAAACAAAACAAAGTCTTCAGCATAGTAACCATGGAGTGATCAACTCCCAAATAATGTGAAAGGCGTGTATTGCACACAGCACCAGTCACCAAACCAAATGTAGTAGCAAAACAAATCAAATCTAGGATGCATCCATACGCCCCTACCCAAACCAACTTCAGATCAAACAAAGGGACGGTGTGGAACATCACTCGACCACACTGGAGTCATGACATTGGTGCATCAATGCCACGGTCATGTTACCTTCATGACTAGGAAACAAAATGCTCGGGTATAATACTAAAGGGTCAAAGGCAAATCAAATAACAAAGTCTAGGTCAAATTAAAATATCATAATCCAAGGTGCATAGCAAAGGTTCAAGTCAAAGGTTCAGAGTTCAAAATCAAAGGTTCAAAAGCAAAGGTCAATATCAAAGGATTAATCATCAAAGGGTCAAATATCAAAGGGTCATTATCAAAGGGTCAAATATCAAAGGATCATTATCAAAGGGTCAAATATCAAGGATCATTGTCAAAGGGCCAAATATCAAAGGATCATCAAAGGTGTAATACCAACGGTCAAAATGGAGAGGTCAAAGCCAAGGTTCCTAATCCACAAGGTTCACTATCCCAAGTTCCAAAGTCCCATAGTTCATAATCAAAGGGTCATAATGAGATTTTAAACCAAAAGTTCAAATTAGCAGATTCCCATAACTTGTTTAACAAAAGGCTTATAGTACAATTCAATTTAAGAAGGTTTATAATAAAGGTTCATCTAGAACGATCTTCCAAAAGATGACATTTATAAAATGATCTTTAATAAAGATTTTCATGAAATGCTCTTCAAAAGTTGTCTTTATGAATTCATATAATCCCATAGATAAGTGGTCTTAAATCATATTAAAATGCCGTTATAAATAGTTTCTCCTTTAAATGTTCCCATATCATAATTAAGAAAAGAAAATTTCACCTCCCGTTATAATATCCCAAAGGGTATCCAAAGTCTCACAAAGGTTCAAAGGTTAAGGTCAAAAAGGTTATCAAATGGGTCATAAGAGTTCAAACGAATAACAATAGGATCGCAAATACCGGTGAAGCACATCAATCATAGGGCCAAGTACGAAGGATCATAATCAAGATCAAATGAAATCATAGTACGATAACAAATCAAAGACAAAGTCAAGAGAGAGGAAATGTGCACTCTTACTGAAAGAGTACGGAATATCTGTACCTTATTCAATGCAAAAGCAAATAAAGATAGATGGATCACAAGACACAGAATCACTCCCGCTTCACGGAACCTATACGAATTAAATACCAAGTATTACTCAGCAGTTCATTTTAGTCAGATTACTAGCTTTTAGGTTATCCTTCCATATTTAGCAGGTTTTATTTTAGGTAGCTTTTCAGATTTAGTAACTTTCCATTTTAGTAAGTTTCCACTTTAAGTAAACTTTTCCGAATTTATACGATTAACTATAATGACCATATTTAACACTTAATTAATTTAATTATTCAAAATGAACATTATTAATAGATTAGGTTTCAATTAGGCCAATTAGGATAGTTTAGGGTTAAAATATAATTATTATGAAGTTTAGGGTCTAAAGTATGAATATCATCAAGTCTAAGGTTTAATATGCTAAATTAGATTTAGTAATAGAATTTTCAAACAAGAGGAACAGATTACACTCGAAAACAATTCGAAAACCATGTATGCGTACCATTTTCTGTTAATTTCATGCAGGCGTACAAAATCAATTTGCTTCATTCCGAAAACGACTCGACCCATTTCTATTTATTTTAGACCGAAACATTAAGTCGAAACAAAACCAATTCGTGACATACCCTTTATTTTATTATACTTCCGAATCGAGTCGGCATGCATGCACTCAAAACAAATGTTAACCCATAAAGTTCAAACACCCAGATACATCATTTCGACAATGATCAATTTAAACCATGCACATGAAATACCAAGACCAAATGTAGCCCACCCTTGCGACATAAAAAAAATAAGCCGTGATACTCTTTTAATTTATACTAGCGAATTCAGAAAATAAGCCAAGACAACCACGAATGTATTTAACTCTTTATACTTCGACATGATTAAATAAACGGGTTATGATCATACGAGAGTGAGTCAAAACATGTACGGCCGATTCGAAGATAAACAGATTTTATAAGTCGATATATATAAGTACCAAATCGTTATTTTATGTGGCCTCGTTATAATTTTACGTAAGATTCATGCGACTAGTTCAATCATTTCATGTAAACTACTATCTTATATTTATGCATGTTACAAACCGATTCATTAGTTTTCATGTCCCATGTTTTACGTATATTTAGTGATCAAAACGAAAGAGAGAATCGAACAAGGTTGATACGAGTTACCCTTGTAGCGTGATCGAAGCAAAGAAGACAACAATGATCGAAATACCCAGCCTACAACCACACCGAAACCAAACAACTCCAAACCCTCGAATCAGGAAAATAATACCACGAATGAAACTCCTTTTGCCCTCCTTCGATTGACAGAAAGTGGAAGGAAGGAGATAGCCGTCGGTTGGATTTTTGTGTAGGTTTAGGGTTTGTTATATTTTATGTTAAATATTATTGTGGTGATGATATTCTGTTATGAATATAGACGAGTGGGGATGGGTTTCAAAAAGGAAATGCCGAAATTATGGGGATTTGATGGAAGGCTTGGTCAAATATAAAACCCATCACAACCTGTATATGATCCACGATTATTAATTTTTGTGTACAACATATCATTTGGCTAGGGACAACATAGACGTGTCACATGAATATATTGACATTTAGTTGTTTCATTTTATTAGTTAGTATAAGTTATAGGTTCAAGGATTAAGGATTGTTATACATTTGTGGTCACTTGTGTTCTTATTAAAGATTTTAAAGTTTGAGGGTAATTTTGGTAATTAAAAAAAAAATTTGAACTTTTTTTTTTTTTTTTTTGGGTTTTACAACTCTTCCCAACTAAAAAGAAAATTTCGTCCGCGAAATTGAAATGTAACGAAATGAAGACGCATCAAATCATGCAAAATATGAAAACTTGGTTTCTCATGACCCTATCTTGTCGATCTAAGATGTTTTCCATTTCACACAAAAGGAACATATCAGGTGGCGTCAAATCAAATGAATAGGATGTCGCATGCAAAGAATGATAGAGATATCCTCTCGGAAGAGATACACGGAAAACGTTATGAACATGCGACAGTTGAGGAGGTAGAGTTAGACGATCGGAAACCTCCCCGAAACGTACAATAATCTCAAACGGTCCAAAAATCAAGGACTACTCACAACATGCTACTCTTCCAAATTCTCAAACCATCATGCCTCTAATATAACCTTCCTAAGCATTCTCGTAAACAATCCAAATTTGGTTCCACATAATTCCGATCCTTATTCAAACAGATCGTAATGTAACGGTCTCACAGGCGCGAAACGTATAAGTAGCAAAACATATGTGTACTCCTCCATGTGAACATTGGCATATATATACGAATAGCAACCAATTTAATCAATAACATCGAATGGNTTTTTTTTTTTTTTTTTTTTTGGGTTTTACATCAGCAGTCACATAATTTTACGAGGTGTAGTTGGTAAGGACATTTGTTAAAGGTTGGATTTTGAGGCTAGACGTTATGAGTTAGCTTTGATTATGGTTTTCGGGCTTGAGTAAGTTTGGTTTTTTATTTGTTCCAACACCAATCACACATATGTTAATAATTTAAGTGTCGTTTTGGTACTGAGTTTTATTATTAGGTGGCAGGAGTTGTCGTCGTATTTTAGGTGCAATGAAGTGCTTGATGAGAAGCTAAAAAGGAAGAAATCCGTAAGCATGAAATTGAGGTAGAAGTTCATTTATTCCCTGTTTAAAGTTATAAGACATCGATATAGTTTCGTAGTGCTTTCTTTGAGTTCCATGTGACAAAGTCGCTAACTACTATTATTTACCAAAATGCGGATTAAGAACTGCGATATTTTGAACAATCGGGGTCAGGTTTAGCGTGGTATACGAAGGTTTAGGAAGATACTAAACCACTTATACAACCGGTAATTGCCAAGGGTGCCATTATACCGGTTCTTACTGTCCCCCATAGTATCAGGTCAGCCTACAACTCTATCTAATAACTAATATATTCCGAATCTACATAAAAAGACCATCATAAATACTACTGTATTCCCATGGTTCTTTGTTAATAATACTGCTATCCAAAATGAAAAAGAAAATGTTTCTGATAAAGTTAAGGCTAGATTGTTTAGTTATGGATGTGTGGTTCGTAATGTTTACATTTTTTTGGAATTTCCTATTTACTGACTTACTATTTTTATTTGAATGATCAAGAAAATCTAAACCTAGCTTCTGACTGCTGTAAAGGGGTTAAAAAGAACCGGTTCTGTATAAGGAATATAGAGTAATGATTTGTTTAGCGAGTTATGCCCATGTTACACAACAGAGGATGTTGTGTATAAGGAATATAGATATAGCTAATCATCTAAAGGAGGCGCATAGAGAGGAAGGGGTCATAGCTTGCTAGCTCAATTATAGTTGAGTTTTCCTTTTTCCTATAATGTAATTTGTAACCATTGCTTATAGCCGTTTCATGTTCAGTTACCTACTTATGCTTAACTGATTGATCTATATAATGCAGGTAGCCTGGTACAAAAGCAAAATAAGGAAACATTCCCATTTCCCGACCTCCTCAAACCTGGCATGGTCCTCCACCTAGACAAGGTAAGCGCATTGTTGAACTCTTACGCTGTTGGATGTTAAAGTAATTGAATACAAATGCGTGGATACACAACTACTATTGGATGTTAAAGTAATTGACTGGTCAAATTACTTTTTATCCAGATACTTACACGGGCAAGAAAATAAGGGGGCTAAATAGGTTAGTCGTGCTGTGGAAATCTTATTTGCACAACAGTAAAAGGGCCCTAACAACCACTCTTTCCCCAATGGTTGACTGAGTTATGCATTTTAAATTTGGCCTATGGCTTTTTAAAATGGTCTCTGAAGTGTGTTTTAACATTCATGAGTTCATGACCCGTTTGCATCTGTAGCTTAAATCAAAATTTGCTTTTCTATGACAGGTATTGTATCATCTCATGTGAGTGGAGCCGTTTACTACACTTTCAATTCAATTACAAGGTGGAAAGTTGGACCATGCAGACAGAAGTTTTTAGATATTCCTGCTACATGGAATGGTGTTCTGGAGGACATGAGTGACGGTTTTGAAGGAAATGAAGAGTACCATGTAAATGATAGAGATCTGACTACTAAAAATATGTTTGATGGTTTATTATTTATCCCAGGCTATAGACAAATCAATTTAAGTAGAGTTTCAATGGTGCATTTGAGGTATATCTTTTCATACTTGTGCAACTTTTGGGTGTCACTGGGCTAGGAATGGGTTTTTGCTGGTCTGATGAGATGATCCAGAACATGCCTTGGTTTCTGGCTCCCTGATATAAGCAACTACAAAATTGTACCATGATTCCATTTGACTTCATGGCTATAATTACCGAAATATCTGTATAAGGTTCTTTCATGTTTTGTTATAACTAAAGGTTAGATAAGCTATTCCAAACAACCCCCATAGCCCAAATAATAGACTAAACTAAACAGCCCCCCTAAGCCCTGATAAAAGCCTAAACCAATTGCGTAATAACTGATTCAGGTAATAAACGCCATAAGTTAAGTTATATATTTACGAGACAAGGTAGAGGCTGCACTAAAGCTTTTAATTTTCCCCAAGCCATATGTTCTTGCTCAGTTTTGGTTACAGCATGTCATTGGAAATGACCAGATCTTGACAACTAAAGATCAACCATATGGTGTTGGTGGAAGGGATGAAAGACTTCTTTTGTATAGGAAGGACACTAAGTGCTACCTTTAGGTTGTGGGTAAGGATCATGAGGAGGAAGAAGAAGACATTAGTCCTCCTGTTCGAGTTCTTTAGGCGAGGTTTACCAGAATGGACTGTGGATCTAACTAATTACTTGCCAAAACATTTTCCACAACAAGAGTGTGCTATTGGTTGTGATCTCCTTGGATATTTGGCTTTACCAGTTATTGATTTAACTACAAGCTCTTGTGTTGGTGTAATTGAACTCTTGACGTCTTCAAAGTATGTGAATTATGCTCATGAGGTTCAACAATTTCACAGTGCCTTGAAGTTTTCTATATTTTCCCTTACACTTGAAGATATTATTTGTAGATCCTTGCTTTTCTGCTCACTTTAAAATTGTTCATCTTGCAGACACAGAATCTGAGGTTCCCACAAGCATTTGATGGTCCGGCATATGTGAGTTGGGACTCCCTGATATATAATTAAAAAACAGTATCAGTCATGTTTATTAGTTTTGCTAAAAATTCTGTAAGTTTTACTTTGCTTATGAATTCTTATGTGGTACGTTTTTTTATATATAGAGGTTCCTCGGCAAAATGAGCTGGATAAAATCATTGGTATTCTGAAGACAGTGTGTGACATCTACAATTTACCTCTTGCTCAGACATGGGTCGTTTCCCCGTCAACAAGCTTTGTTTCACATGATAAAATTATAAAGAAGTGTTGTTGTAGTTTCGACACTAAATGCATAGGTAAAGTCTGCATGTCCACAACCTATTTACCATTTTATCTTAAAGACTTGCCCAAGTGCCAATTCAGGAAAACATGTGCAGAACGAAAGCTTGAACAGTCATCCTATGGGGCTGTTGGGAGGGCATTGTTATGTCGTAGTTTATGTTTTTGTAGAGATGTAACCATACTCAATGCAAAAGAGTACTCTCTGGTCTACTGTGCACGCATGTTTAAGTTAGCTAGCTGCTTTGCAATCTATTTGCATAGTGTTGAAAACGGTGATGACTATATCTTAGAGTTTTTTTTCCCTTCCGAGTGTGGAAGATGGTAGATGTCTTCAAGATATGGTGGAACTTTGAGACAGAAAATTGAGGTTGATCCTGGATTTAAACTCGGTTCTACAGAGTCTTCAGGTAAACATTGAACCTGATACTATTCAAAAATTCTCGAATTAGAAGGCTAACAATTTCATGCACACTTTTCAGATTCAGAGTCCATTGTGACTAATGTTTCAGAAATAGCGTCTTTCGCTTCCACCAATGTGATCAGTTCGGAGAAAAGAGGCGTTGGCGCCTTCACTGATGATGGACAAGAAAGCAGCCTGTAACACCCCAACCCGATAAGGGTAGAAGTACCACATTATGGTGACATATCAAAGCAAGCACAAGCATACATCTCAAGTAATACAAATGAGTATCAAGGTTACAAGGGAGACTGAAGTACAAGAACAAAAGAAAGTAGTACAAATGAATAAGTCTGGAATGTACTAAAGCTTCTACTAATCCAAAAGCTATCAAGGTAAAGTCTTCTAAGCCCAAAATAAGATCTTTCATCCATAAGCCCAACTTCCTACTAGACCTGCCGCATGAGAAAAGAAACAATTTGTCTCAATCAATGAAACAATTCTACAAATCCACCTAACAGTCCAACTAACTCCTGGGTTGGTCCTATTCAAGATCAATAACAAACGATGCCGGCAAAACAAAAGAAGCTCTAAAAGACGTAACAAGGTCAAACAATCGTCATCAGAAAGAAACATGTCGCCAAGTCATCAATTCTTCCATCATAAAGTTCTTTAAGAAATCGTCCCCTCAAAATCTTTTTATGTCCAAATAATCAGTCTTCGTTCGTCTTTCAATCCGAGAGGGAAACGAAATCATTAACTTGAGCTTGATTTCCTCAAGCCTTCTGCAGTTCTTCTTGAATGCAACTGAGCAATGTGAATTTCTGGTACGATTTGCACTCTCAATTCATCTTAGTACAACCAAGATGAATAGGGAAGTAAGACTGTATGTCTTCATCAGCTCCAGGCTCACCGTCTTGAACAGGTTCCTACGTTCTGCTCGTCTACTCTTCCGCCTTGCGAAGAATGTCTCCAATTCTTCAGGGTAGTTACCGATTGTTAAACTTTGATATCATTTTTACTCTGGAGACTCGTATGTTACTTTCACGGTTATGAAGTTCTCTTACACCTATTTTTTTGTGTACACCGAGGAATGAACCTTATCTTGAGAATTATTTTGGCACCCTGACGCCCCTACCCATTCACATGCAGACCAACCAAAGGGACGTGGCAGAACATCACTCTACTGCCCTAGAGTCATGTCAGAGGTGCATCACTGACACGGACATGAAACCCCCATGCCTAGTGAAACAAACTTTGGCTCGGGTGTCAAACTAAACTAGGTCAAACAGAATAGGTCAAACAGAATCGGTCAACAGAATAGGTCAACAGAATGTCATAAAATGACACAGATCATAAGTTATCATAATCAGGTCATATTAGGAGTCCATATCATATAGTCATATCAAAAGGTCCAAATCAGAA
>LBNU01017549.1:0-12339 GCA_014162995.1 Artemisia annua
AGAGTCAATCGATGTAAGCCGAGGGGAACCAGTTGAGAGATGTGTACTTTAAAATGTTTGATAACTTCTAGAAGGAAGGTGGAGAAAGGAACGCTGCGACCCCCTTCAAAGAAATACTCAATATAAAGGCCTATCGTGTCGGCCGGTAGTTGATCCATCGTCATACCTTTGGGAGGAACCCTCGGATGAAGATCCTTGGGAATCCCAAAGGACTCAACTACGGCCAAAACGTCTGACAGGCGGGTTTTGGAAATTTTCTTGGCCATATCGAACTTCTTCGGATCTAGCCTAACGGAAGTACCATCTTGATCCGCCGATATGGAAGACTCTGACATGATGAAGGACGGAGGGAAAGAGTATAGCCAAAACTAAATTACAAAACGTACCTCACAAAGAAAGCAAATAAGTGCACCGGAAAAGTCGTTCGGAAACCGGAAGGAAGCAGTTGTCAGAAAACACACACAGCTAGAGAGAGAAATTACAGTGGTAAAAATGAATACGAAATGGCCTATTTATAGGGAGAAATAGGAGAGTGAAAAAAGGCGTCGTACAATTAGCTGACGTGTCATCACTCATGGCCACACGATACTAAAACGCGTATACGTATCATCATCTGAGAGACCCGGTAAAAACGCAGGCGCTCCTTAAACGACACATTAATTACATTTAACTCTTATACACGTGCATAACTCGACAAAAACACGTCATACCCTCCGGAAAACGACAAAAACAAGGACTTTGAAGTATCACACCATTGGAATAACCAATACTATGATACTGGGGGGGACATGTTGGCGTATGTATCCTTCGGATCATATCCGAAGGAAAAAGACTAGGGTTCGGACGGAGTCGAACCACAGCCGGACGGGACGAGCCAAATCCGAACAGAACGAGCCAATCCACTAAACCCTGACATCCGAAGGGCTACATGCCTCCCGGATGACTCTACCGTCCGGACATGCGATAATTACGCGGATCAAAGTACAAACAAGTACACAAAGTACATGATAGTGGAGCATAAACTAGCGAACACTAAGGGATTAAGTACAAGCCAACCTGGCACCTCACATAAACTGCCTATAAATAGTGGAGAAATCCTCTTGCAAAGGTTAACTAATTTTCTACTCTCTCTTATCTACTTATTTTCACTCTTTATCTCTCTAGAGCTTCTTACTTACTCTCACGCCGGAGGTTGGTCCTGAGATACATTCCCAGGGCGAGTCTAACGGACGTTTCTGTCTTACAGGTGACCGAAGGACAGAGATAAGCCGGAGAGTTCTTTGCGAATCCGAAGGACAAACTACAGTCCGAAGGATTCGTTTTGCTTGTTCGAGGTATACGCAAGATTTTACCTCAACATTCTCATATAATATGTGATAGTTTGATACCATTAAGACATATGCCCTTTGGTGTAAAACTAATGACGTTAGTGGTGAGAGATGTATTCTACCGAACGTTTCACCGCTCAGGGATGAGTAGTGCCAAAAGCTACAAACCACGAGTATGATTTTTTGCAGTTTACCTTTCCATCTCCACCTCCCTGAAACAAAATCACTCAAACTCCCTGAACACCAACACCTACTTGGTTTTGCACACACCCTTCCTTGAAAAGAAAATCAACCACCATTCCGATGCTCTCACTCACGCGCCGCTACCGGACCTCACTCCACCACCTCCTCCCCACCCATCTCCAACAATCAAACCCCTTCACCGCCGCCGCCGCCTCCCAACCAACGCGCCGCCGCTCAAAACACACACCACCAGGCATGCGAAAACCCGATGAGAAGTCGGAATGGTGGGTAGTGGACGGTGAAATGCACGAAATAGGAGAACACGTGCCCCCACGTGAGAGATTTGTTATACCTAGAGATAATATTCCTAATAAAAGAAGGAAGCAGTTGAGGGAACAGTTTATGAAGCGGACTCGACTCGTTCTCAAAGATTCTGTTAGTCATTTCTTTTATATCTTAGTTTTTAGAAGTAAGTTTGACATGTTAGGGTTATTGAATTAAGGGGTGTTTGGTATTCTGTTTTGGAAATGATTAAATCACATAGAGTAAGGTAATACGATAATCAACATTAGTTTCCTATGCCTAAAATGATTTAAGAATTGCAATATAATCAACCTCCTCACAAGAGGTTTAATGTTTAAACCGCGCTAGGTACACGTTTGGGCGTGGCAAGGGAAAGGGTTGGAAACGCTCACGTGGATACCTCGGTTAGGCCATGTACATCTGAGTTAACTTGTACAGGGAAAACCTTATCTGTTTCTTTCTGTCAGAGTGGAATGCCAAACACTCCCTTTGGCCATTCCAGCAATTGAGAATCATCTTTATGATTATATAGTTGCGAAGAGTATGAAAACAAAACTTATTTGTACATCTAAGACCAGCCGAACATCTGGGTGTTTCTTTGCTCGATGTATGAACATTCTTCATAAATATCTGAAGTATGGAAGTTTAGGTCAATCGTGCACATTTTACCAAANGAGCGACTGCTAAGAGTTGAACATATGGTATTGCACCCTGCAATAGTATAGTATAAGGCATGCAGGTGCAATCTAGTCAACAAACAGTTTTCAGTAAACATTTAAGGGACTATCATTCTTTTTGTTAACATATAGATTAGCACCCCCTGGTATGACTGTAATTTCAAGTTTGCTTTATCGGCATTTTTGCAATTTTCAGTCTATTGTGCTTCTATTTTTTGTGTTGTAGTTTTCTTAGTTGTATCATCTTGGTTTTGCTTATAATTTGATGTTTTACTTGAAGGAGCAAGAACCTTGGTGCAAAAAGTACATGGAACTTTATCAGGAGCTTAGAGAGAATTGGGAGAGGTTATATTGGGACGAGGGCTATTCCAAGAAACATGGTCAAGAACGTGCAAGTTATGACTCTGCTGAAGATGACGATGAGGACTTTTCGCCTTACAGGTTTCTTCCTTTTAGTTATTTTTATAATTTTGATGATTGGTTGTGAACCATGTATTAGTTTTATTTTCAGTTTTTGTCAGTCTTCGAAACTTTGTCCAACAAGATATGTTCTTCAAGCCATTCACTGATTAAAAAGCTCTTGTATTCTACATTTCTACTCTTATTTTTATACAAACTATTTATATATTGTTTCTGTTTTTCAGAAAGAGACAACCCCATGCTGACGAAATGAAGGTAATTAATGCTTGATTGCATACTATTGACTCGTATGAAATAGTTCGAAAGTCTATCATACTGGCGTTTGGGACCCTGCCTTTGTGTAGTAAGAAAAGGTTTTATATACAGTAAAAAGACATTCTTTCTGTTTTACAACAATACAATATTGCACTGAACTTTTTACACAGGTTCCACGGTCATACAGCACTACCCAAATTTATGTTTCTGGCAACAAACCTTTGTTTTCCTATTTGAATGCTTGTCCTTGTAGTTGGCATCCTTCTTGTGTAACTAGTTATTTCCCATCCCTCATCTCGATCTTGCACAACTTGCTTAAGATAGACGACCAAAGTTCAATCTTTTATCTGGCACTAAGGTGAATAGGTGATCATATCCAATTAATTTTAGGGATGATATAAAAATCTGCTTCAGCCCATAAGACCACTAGCGACAGTGGTTTTATAACCCTTTTAAAATCTTGTTGTCCTTTGTTTACATCTTCAATCTTCCATGTGCTACTGTTCATTTACAGTTTGAAGCATTTTGTTTTATCGATGATATACGTTGTATATAAATATATTAATACTGAGCTCAATTTTGAAAGCAGAATAATCATGCTTTTGGGAGAAACAGACAGGGGGATGCAATGGAAAAGGCAGGGATGATCCGAGATAAGTTTGAATTTGACCGAGAGAGAAGAATGAGAGATAAAGGTTATTTATTGTTTACACTGCATACAGTTACAGAGTTTGTGTTATTACTATAGTCACTGATCAAATCAGTATTTATATCTTATTGTTTTAACGAGAGGTGGCCATTTTGACCCATATACTTATGATTGAGTCGATTTGGGTTATGTTTTAACGAGTTACAAAGGAAACATCTCAAATGGGTAATATGGGGTTGTAAGTTTTAACGAGTTACTGTACAAAGCCTCCTAAGATTTTGTTATGAATTTTTTAGATTCTTCTAGAAATTTATAAGTTTTCGTAATTATATATGACTCACTAGTCTTTTGGACAACTGTTTCGGGCGTTCTAACCTATAAAAAAAGTTGCCTGGCCCGGCCCATTTGCCACTCTAATTGTAGCCCTTTAATTCTACACGATCTTGCTACGTTGTAAGACTAAAGCAGAACACAACTTTGTTTTATCAGCCATATACAATACAACAGATACAGTATACATGTACTTCATTTTGTTGAATAATAATCAAGTCCTCCATAATTCGCCTCTATGTGTGCTTATGTGTCCATGTTTTTAGCAGTTAATTAATCAGACTCCCAAAATTGCCACGCAGATAAATTTCTTCCAAAAGTAGTCCTGTCTAAAAAAGTTTACATTCACGTATGATATTTCGTCGTCAACCCTTCCTTTTTTCTAAAGAATGAAGAAAGAGCCCTGTTGTTAATTTGCATATAACCACGAATAAAATCCTAGATTTTTGCGTAAATCTTATATCTGCTTTTACAGCATTTGCACCTATGAATGGAAGAATGCAGTTCACGGCTCCTGATTCTCCCTCAAGGAATCAATCATTTGATCCAAAGAGATACCTTTCCTCCAGTGACAGCGAATAATTCAAAGGTAGTCAACAATATGTATATTTCCCATTTTAACATCCCATGTGGGATTTCTTTTGACCCATTTTTATGAATGGCAAGTTTCGGTTGTATTTCATCTCAAATGGGTCGATTGAAAATATTAGCCAAAAGGGAACATGTTGAATGGACACGTGACCCGCTTGGGCCTACCCATTTAAAATCTTAACTCATCTATGATTTATTTGTTTTAGCAGATCCTAGGGAAGATGATTTACTGATATGATGAATCTATCCGTTAGTTTCTGGTCCACAAAGTTATGAATGCCTCTAACTGACTGCTTCCGGAAAAGTTTTGGCTTTGATTCTTGGAAAGGGGGATATTGTCATTGCTTCTCCTCACAGAACGGAAATGCTAACATATGGATTTTACCTTTATTAAAGATGTGCTTTTGGTCTCTATGTTGTAGGCATATGTGTTCTATCTGATAGAGAGGATGTATGCCGACTGATTGAGAATTTTCAACTTTGTTCTACTTTATATTCCCTTGGGAGGTTAGAAAACTCAAAGTATGTACATATGCAGCTTTCAAACTAATATATTTTTACGTCAAAGATGTCTCAAGATGATAACAAATTATAAAAAGTGATTGATATACTTTTTTTGTAATTGCTTGAAATGCAAGACTAAAGAGACCCCACTCTCTACCCTCTATTTCAGCCCCTTATATAAAGATGTTTCATTTGCCAATTTAGTTGTTAAGGTGAAAGATTGATGGAGTTCAGAAACAAAAAGAGGTCAATACAAGTGTAGATTGTAGTGATTAAAATGGGGATGGTTGGTCCTGCTGAAGATATGTTCTTGGTGGCTTTCAACTATTTTAACTTGTTTTAGTTCCTTTCTGTTTCATCAATTTTTTTTAACTGACTTGTCTAAAATAAACCATAACTGTCCCATCACTAAGTTGTACATATGTTTTTAGTTAGTCGGGTCACATGAACTTGGGATAAATGCTGAGCCTAGTATACTAATGGTATCGACCTTTTTATTGTGTAGATTGATGCCTTTTATTTGGGGTAATTTATTGTGATTTAGGTCATTGTACCAGTAATTTGTTTTCGTACTTGCACCTAGTAGGGCATGCTTTGGTACAAAAGCATAGGTACACTATTTATACCTGCTTGACTCGTTATTAAACCGGCTTGCATCTATTATTACAATTGACAATTGGAACCAAAAGTTGGTTTCAAATTCATCAACTAAATTTAAACCCAAGTACACGGGAGTGGCCTAACTATAAACCAATTCAAAATACGTTTGGGCCGGAGCTACATTGTCTCCAATGGAGACAACTGAATCAAATGGTTTTGTATAAAAACATTCAATAATTTTAATTGGATTTTGAACATGCTCGAGTTTGTCTAACTTTTCTTCTGATTTGTTGTTTAAATTGCGTAAACTACAAGGATTGCTTTGTGTAGTTTAAAAATGAACATGTTAGGACGTCAAAGATAGCTCTGTTTGTTCCTCAACATTAACTTAAAAAAAAGAAGGAATTTTATAAGCTTAACCCTAATTCGAGTAAATGTGATCAAATATTGCCCGAAATCGGTCCTTTTGTCACTTTAGGTACTTTTGAGAAGAATACTGGAAAACATGCTAATTTGGGCGTTTTTGGAGCATAAAAGTGAAGAAAACGACAAAGACTCAAAAGAAGCTGGAAAACCTACCTGACGGCGTCAGAGTCAAAAGGTGACGCCGTCAGCCAACATTGACAAAGGAGTAAAATCAGATTACACTAGACGCCCTATGAAGAAAACAAGATGTTTACACCTGACGGCGNTCTTCTGATTTGTTGTTTAAATTGCGTAAACTACAAGGATTGCTTTGTGTAGTTTAAAAATGAACATGTTAGGACGTCAAAGATAGCTCTGTTTGTTCCTCAACATTAACTTAAAAAAAAGAAGGAATTTTATAAGCTTACATGTGCGCTTATGAGCTTGTTTGACTCTACGTATGCTTCACAAGTTTATTTTTGCGGCTTATATTTTAACTTATTAGCTTAGTATCAGTTAGGTTCACCCATAACGTTTAGCTAAAGGTCGTGTTCATTGTCTGGGGCTAAATCATTGATGAAAGGTCCCCCGACAGTTAAAAAAAATGCATTGATAAAAGTTTCCTCGTCAATTTAGGGGGTGTTTGTTTCGGCTTATGTCTTATTTAGACTTATTTTATTTAAATTTTACGGGGGTGTTTGTTTCTGCTTATATAGCCGGCTTATATCCTAATGTTTCATATAACCTCACTTTTTGTGCTTATTTTGAAACTTTTTTGCTTATATAAGTTTATTATGTCATAACGAACTTATAAGCCGAAAAGCTTCAAATAAGCTACAAAACAAAAAATGAGTTTATAAAAGAAAAACCCAAAACAAATAAACTATAAACCGGCTATATAAGCCGAAACAAACACCCCTTAAATTTTAAATAAAAATAAGTAAAAAACAAGACATATCTGCAGAGCTCTGTGACAATTGATCGAAAAGTGGAAAATCTCTTGGCTGATCATGAAAATAAAGAATGGGTGTCCATATATGCAGAGCTCTGTAGAGATATTTATACTTTTAAGTGTTATCTTCTCCATCACTCCAGTATCCTATTTATTTGTATCTAATGCACTACTTATTTACACTTGAACTAAAGAATGTATAAATAAGTAGAAAAAGGAATAAATGTAGGAAAAAATACCGATTAAAGTCTAAACAATCTTTTATTGATCTGTTTACAAGAAGCTAATAATCAGAAATATTGTTTCCACTCACAATTTTTATATTTAAGATGTTGTGTTTTGATAGCTCATAGCTCTATGAAAAATTGGGTCATGTTTGAAGGTGGTTGTTGCATTCTTTCGTATTTGATGACATAAGTGGAGCGAATATGGTTTACAATGCTGGATGACAAGGGTGAAGCAAGATGAAAACATGACAGGTGATGTATGTTTCTTTAAAGTTTTAGAATTGCAAGTTGTGAGTTTACTCTTCAAAGGTTTTTTTTCTTCATATGTGTCTCTTTTTTAAGGTGTTAATAATATTGCTGCTTACAAAGCAAATGTTATTGAAGTAATTAGAATTATTCAATTATATATTGACTCCTTTTTGAGGTGTCAATAATATTGTTGATTCATGGTACTCATACTTCGTTCAAAGATGAAGATAAATAATACAAAGGTAAAGCCCGTAAATGACTATATGCCTAAATTAATCTATTATTGTTGATGCATATATAGTTTATTGATCTATGATGATCTATGTACTTTGTGTGACTAAATAACCACCATTTTCATGTAATTCTGACCAAACTTTGATGTGCAGAATATAGCGGTTGCCATTTGCTCATAAGTGGGCTTCATTGCACAACTTAAATTTTAATACTTTTTCAAGTTAGCTTTTCTTCTAGGCTTCTACTTATGATTCGTGCTAGTGTTTTATGATTTTAAATGAGTTATAGCTTAAGGTGGCGTTGTAAATTACAGTTTAGGAGTTCCCCAATGCTTATCATTTATCAATCATTTGAAGTTATAACATAAATCGAGAAATGAATGTCCAGCGAATGAGTAATAAAAGTTTGTGTATGAAACAAGGCATGAAAAGCCATATGCTCGAATTATCATGTTATGGATTGTGTAAACATTGTAAATGTCATCATTTGACCTTTTTCTTTGTTGTGCTATCATTAGTGTTATTTATTATCCATTTTATATTTATACACATATAAAGTTGCGGTAATAAGGGAAATTTGATTTCAAGTTAAATAAACACATCGAAATAAGCAACTTATGCTATCAGATCGAAAAATATAAGCAGAAGCAATTTGAATAACACAAAACTGCTTTGAAGACTACCCAACATCTTGGATTTTTTTTTTCTAAGCAAGCAAAACCGTATGAAGTGAAGTGCATTATTGAAGTGCATGATGTAAAGTGAAGTGCATTATTGAAGCAAAGTTAAATAGCAAGAATAAACCTGTTCTACCTATTTCATTTGAAAAGTAATATTTGATATTTGACATATCAAATGGGTCGTTTCAATTTTTTTTTTATAGATTGAATATTTATACCTTGGCTACATAATCGAAGGACATGTCAACGTTTATGATAGTACATAATAAATATAAGAGAACATTATGTCATAACTAATATTAAAGTAAACGAATTACAAAACCTCTTAGTAAGTTAAATGTTAATTGAAACTTAAATAAGCTCTAAGTTACATGAAATGGTCTATGTGGTTTGCGTTGACATGTTCTTATAATGAGTTAGAGGTAACTATTCTAACTGGAATACAGTTGTTAAGAGGAAGCATGTATTGTTAATGTGGTTCGGTTTCTATAATTCCCATAATGTAATGAGATACGAGTTGATAACGTTGTCTACTTTAAGTTTGATAATGTTTATTAAGAGTGTTCTATTATTTTTCATTTTCTTAGTGAATATAGCAATTTGGTAACTCTCTTTTTTTAGTTTTAATGAAAATAAATATTTTTTTAAACATTATCAATGTTAACAATAACAATGATCAATGTTCAACAGGTATGACAACTATATAAATCACATGTTTCATATCATTTTTCTAACATTATATATATGCTTATCAACAACCTCCTTTTAGTTTAAATTTTGTTTTTATTAGTATTTAGGTCTTCACGGAATGAACATGTACTGCTCAAGTTTTTGACGTTGATTGCATGCATTTGCTTATCAAGACTATCTATCAGTTGAAGAAGATGATACATGCACGTTTATTATTTTAATATTTAAAAACCAAATTGTTTTTATCGAATCATTGACAAATTGTTTATCGAATCATTGACATATTAGTTATTTTAATATTAGTTATTATCACTTCATTAATGCTCACTACATACATATTTTTGTGAAGAACATCAAATTTAGAGACGATGATGCATGGACGTTTATCATATTAATAGTTACAAACACAATTGTTTATAAGGACCGTTGACTTTTCATTTAATATTCCTTTAGAACGGTCACTACATAAATTTGCTTCTGAATACAAACATATTGGAGATCACGAGGCAATGAATGTTTATTACACAGATATTTACAAGCATTATATTTTATACTATCAGTCACTTATAACTTATTATTCCGTTACAAGAAAATTTCATAGTGTTTACGTTCGTTGTTCTTTCTTACTTTATTCACGTACTTATCTTTTTTTAATCAAAAACCCTCTAAAATCCCGTGGATTCCACGGGTCTATAAGCTATAAACTATAAACCGGCTATATAAAACTTTGGGGTTGTTTACTTTTTTCCTTAGCTAAGGGATTGGACCCACTTACTATTTAATATTATTACTTTTTTAAGTAGGGCCCATAAAAATCCTTTATTTGGTCTATATACACAAGGGATGAAAATTGACATCCTCCCCAATAAGAGGCTTGGAGAGATGTGGGACCCACATAGATCCTTAGCTAAAAATAAAAAGAAACACTTCCTAACACCCCTTAAAATTTAAATAAAAATAAGTAAAAAACAAGACATATAAAAATACTGAGGATCAAAATTCAGAAATAAAATAACCCAAATTAGCCGGCTCCAAAACCCCCCATTTTGATTCAAACCATCCAACCGGGAGACCCACATTTTCACCGGAAACCATCCACCGTCCGATCCACAATCCAATCATTTCATTAACAGCGACCTAACAACAGATGAGTGGGGCGAAACTATGCGGATTATTAGGCGAATTAGGTTACGAAGGACACAGCTCACTGGATCCAGATAGTTTCGAATGGCCTTTTCAGTACGAAGACGCTCGTCCCATACTCGATTGGCTCTGTTCCAGTTTACGCCCTTCCAACGTCCTCACTGCCTCCGAACTACAACAGTATTCTCCCAATCTCACTCTATAAATATAAACTATGTGTATTACTTCATACAATTGGTTAAGTGAATGTAGAATTGATCAATTTGTTAGCGTTTAGCGTACCGCGCCCTAGTTTAGAGAGATTAGGATAATAATGTGAAAGTTCGGAACCGAACCGTGCTTATCTCTAATTTAGAGTATCAGTTTTTCTAATCGCTATATATACATTTTAATTACATGTTTGCTAGTTTCTATGTGTATTAAGTGTGTAGAGTTGGTTGATTGAATGTAGAATTGATCAATTTGTTATCCTGTAGCGTGCTACGCCCTAGTTTATAAGTAACTATGCGTTTTGACTGTGTATCTAAGCATCTAGGTGTTTGGCTGATTGTTGTTGTAGAATTTGTTATCGTGTAGTGTACTGTGCCCTAATTCGGTTAGTGTTTGGTTTTAGTAGTAAACCGAACCGAACTGTGCTTATCTCTGGTTTAGATTATTATTGTGCTCTATATTTATAGACTGAAGATATCATCTGTGTGTTATGCGTCTCTATCTAGGTGTTTATAGATTGAAATTAGTTTGTTAGTTAGTTAGCGTGTGTAGCTGATTGTTGCTTGTAGGATCGCTTAATTGGACGTAGACAGATTATGTTGTTATCCTAATATCTTTGTATATATAGACTTTAATTACGTCTTTGTTAGTGTCTATCTGTATATTACTTTGTAGAATTGGTTAACTGAATGTAGAAATGATCGCCCTTATTCGGTTTGTGTCTGGTTTTATTAGTAAATCCGAACCTTACCGAACCGTGCTTATCTCTAATTTAGATTATTCTTCTTCTCTATATTCATAGGGTGTTTGTTTAAGCTTATTTGTGGGCTTATGAGCTTATGTGATTTCAGTTTATTTTTTCAAAAGTCTCAAAATAAGCTGGAAATTTTGAACTTACTAAATATAAGCCGAATGGGTGTGTTAGGCGCAGAGCGTTTAGGAGCATCTAGGAGCGTTGAGCGTTGTGATTTTTAATGCTCGTTTCGCAAGCAACAAGTAGCTTTATCCTTTTTTCCGGAGCTCATTTTTCGACGCTCCATGTAGTAACATTTAG
Organism: Artemisia annua; assembly: GCA_014162995.1. NCBI lineage: Eukaryota > Viridiplantae > Streptophyta > Magnoliopsida > Asterales > Asteraceae > Artemisia > Artemisia annua. The sequence continues at coordinate 11,684 of LBNU01017549.1, forward strand.
GAGCTGATTTACACATTATGATTACAGCTACAACTATGTTAACGTTTTTAGAATTTAGGAGCTGTTTTACACATTATGATTACAGGTGCAACTACGTTACCAAACTCTTTTATAGAAAAAAAAAAACCAGCTATTGCTCATCACATCTACTGCTTACAACTACACTGCTACTTTTGCCAAGCACACACTTCATAAGCCCACAAATAAGCTTAAACAAACACCCCCTTATAGACTGAAAATATTATCTGCGTGTTATGCATCTCTATCTAGGTGTTTAACTGATTAGTGTTGTTGGTCGCTTATTTGAATGTAGACAAATCAAGTTGTTTTCGTTATCCGCCATTGTAGAGCGTAATGTGCCCTAATTTATTATATGCTTGTTTATGTGTATATTTGTGTGTGTCTAGGTGTTTAGCTGATATCGATACATTAGTGATCAATTGTGCGTGTGTGTCTACGTGTTTAGCTGATTTTTGTTGTAGATTTGTTGATGAAGGGAGTATGATCGAATATAGCAGTTGTATTCTGGAATTTTAGTACTGTACCCATTGTAACAGTCCTGTATTTTTTTGCTCGTTTATGTGTATTAGGTATCCATATCTATAAGTGCTATAGCTGGTGTGTTTTTTCGAGTTTGGTCGTAGAACGCATTAAGA